>CAXITT010000449.1:450883-465308 GCA_964033795.1 Lymnaea stagnalis | reverse complement strand
AACAAAAAAAAAAGTATGGCAATTGAAACTTACAACTTTTTTTTATAATAACGACATACACGATGCCGCATTGATAAGACGCTGTGAAATAGTATGTGATGAAGACTTAGGTGGCAGCAGGGCGAATTCTTATTTGAGAGTGGCGATTTGATCATGATGTTAGGGAATATCTTACAAACATGGCCGGGGGGGGGGGGGGGTGAAGAGAACCCCAGGTTTAAAACTCCATCCACAATGGATACAGCCTCTGACGTAACAAAGCGTCGGTTAAGCAAGAGGAGTTAACTATCTTTCATGTCACCCCACCCCCCCCCCCTTTCCAACCCTCCAGGTTGTTCTAATTATCTCTCCCCCCCCCCATGCCGCTGACGACACGATGCTTGTGTGGGAGCCGGTTAAATCACGGGCTAATGAGCCTCCCCCCATTTTCCACCCGGCCTGACCCACCACATCCGTAGAGTCCCGAAGTGTGTGTCTGGCCCGGAAGGGTTCAAAGAAGGACAACCTCGATGCTGTAAGGGTTCGGGTTCGTGCTCGGTCTTTTGTCTGGGGCCAAGACATCAACTGGTGGCAACAACATTTTTTGTTGTTGTTTTTTTGTTAAATCATTAACAAACCAAAAATAAAAAAATTCTCACACTTTCCGTGAGCGTTAATGCTGTGACTGAGGTTCTGCTTATTCTGACATCCGGCACTGACATCCGGCACATACCTTAGTCTGGTGACATGTTATATTCTTTTACATATCCTCGATTTTCCTATTCAGAAATGTATGCAGTGAACACGAAGCACGCTTCTTGGTCATCAAAAGTTAATTTAAATATATATACATATATATATGTGATACTAAGGCTTAACGGGGGGGTGTGTGTTTACACCGGTCCGGGTATTTTATCATACGGCAACTTTCTGCACCGAAACCAAACTTATGTCGCCCTGAAGTCAGAGCATGACGCTGAGACCAGCCAGAATAAGTGTTTGATTGCCTAATAAAAATGGCAATTTTCTGAAACCCGTAACGGAGTCGCTGGTGGCATGTGCCGGGAGCAATAAAATAATCCGTTTGTTGCATTAAATTATGGGAACATATAACACGGGAAATACCCTGTCATGTGTTCCCATAATTTTATGACGTATTATAGTTGCATGTGCCAGGAATAAAAGAGTGCTTAGATCCAAGAACAAAGCAGGAAGTGGTCAGTTCTGTTCAGGCATGCGGCAGCTAAGTCATTGGAGTTGGGAGTAACCCCACTGTAGAACTAATTGGGTAACAATCGAGGTCGACGCTTCTTACTGTAAACCGGTGTTTTACAATCATTTTTTTGCCCCCACGCCCCACTAAAAAGTTTTACAGCCACCCCTCCCCCCACCCGCCTCAAAATTTTGTTTCCCCACTAACAAAAAGGTTTGCAGGACGAGGCTAATCTCTAAGCCAATATCTAAAATGTTTAACACTACAAGGCTAATCTCTAAGCCAATAGCTACATTTTATAGCACTACGAGGCTAGTCTCTAAGCCAATATCTAAACTTTATAACACTACAAGGCTAATCTCTAAGCCAATATCTAAACTTTATAACACTACAAGGCTAATCTCTAAGCCAATATCTAAATTTTAAAACACTACAAGGCTAATCTCTTAGCAAATAACTAAATTTTTTAACACTACAAGGCTAATAATCCCCTAGCAAAGTTAGGCAAACATATCATTTCTTAAATAAAATCTTTAAAGTTTGTATAATTTGGCAAACGTCTCACCGCCTCGTTTTCGATCTGCATGTTTCATATTGCCTTAAGTAAGTAGCGGGTATAATATGACAGACAATGTTATACTTAAGACGAGTAAAAAAAGCTTTTAATGACCCACCCGTCTGCACACTTGGCATTCAGAGAAGCAGATACTGAAACGTGAACAAAGAAAGGGGCGGATACAACATAAAAAACACGGTGGGGGCGATTTATAGCAAGGCAGGGGAGGCAGGACAGACAGACGGCGATAATATGATAAAAAAAAAGCCCTCTGTATTTCTTCCAGTAATCCGTAAATAGTCTACGCCTGGAATATAATTTTTACATCGAAGACTGAGTGGTTTTTAGACCACGATATAGGCAGGATAAAATGTCACACCCCTTCCCCCCCCCCAAAAAAAAAACAAACCCACATCCAGTATTGATCTGAGACAATGAAGAGATTCCCTCAACTCTGGAATCTTTCATTAAGCCGTGTGTGCCTGGAAGGCTGTCGTTGAACAGGTCGGCGGACACACGAGCAAACACACAGGTAATGCCAATAGTCCTTCAGACAATCTGTCATACAGCACGTACTCGGACCGTGGTCTGGCGATACGGGTCTATTAAGCTAATAAGCACACTTATACAGTGTGAGAGAGAGAGAGAGAGAGAGAGAGAGAGAGAAAAAGAGAGAGAGAGAGAGAGAGAGAGAGAGAGAAGAGTGAAAAAGAGGTACAGAAAGAGAGAGACAGGGAGTGTGAGAGAGATGAAAAATTTAGAGAGAACTATAAGTCCGGAAATTAAAAAACATGATGTGATCAGACAGATAAAATGGTGGGTGTTTGTGTGTGTGTGTGTGAGAGAGAGAGAGAGAGAGAGCCAGGCGTGGCTCTATTGATGGCTGCATCTGGCTCGCAGACAAATGTTCGATTATAAAATAAAAAGTTGCATTAATGGTAAGAAATCCCCATGATTGATTAGCAACAGCATAACAATGTTATTGAAAAGAATCCAGAGACTATAATTATTGCATTTTTAGTGTTGAAAAATTTCACAAAATGCACACATTTACTTGAATTTTTAGTTTTAAACATAATGTATGGCTCACCACAGAATTACTTTTCAAAATATGTGTTGCCCATGGCTCTCTCAGACAAAAAGATTTCCGACCCCTGTTTTCGATCATATTTTTTTTTCCTCAAAAAGCAATGGAGACCAAAATAAGCGTGTGAAAGAGAATTACATATCACAGAAACAAGATCCTCATCCAGTGCGTTACTTGAATGCTTGTCTTGTCAAGTAACTTTAGTAGATGGGGAGTTCACCCATTGCCGCCACCATGGTTTGGCTGGATATTTACAGTTTCTCAACGCAAACTGAATGGGCATCGCCATATTTAGTTTGGTTGTATGTAATACATTTTGCTTTGTAATTGAAATTAATAGTTTCTCTCTGACTATTTACTACTCAGCCGTATATATAATATTAAATTTATTTTTTCACCACATGGAATCATACAAAATTTCGATTTATTAAAAAATTCCACATCTTTCCATGCGTAATATTTCAAATATTCCCCCTAAACAACATGTGATAGATTACACAACAAACCTGCTGGAGGCTCGCGCTCCTAGTTTAACAATACGGTATTTTTAACGTTAAACAACGCCAGCTTTCTACAACAGAAAACAATACACACACAAAAAAGAAGATCAATTTATATTTCCGGGTTAAACCCGATGCCATGAAAACTTATAAGATTTCTAATAAAATGTACCCCTGCAAAGAATATTGATAAAAAAAAAAAAGGCCCCCATTCAGAAACGATGCACCTAACATCAGCAGAAAAAATAGTCCCTCCATTATATCAGTAGCTCACACCAAGTAAATGCTAAATTTTAAAGCGATGTATAGCGACGAGGGCGCGCCGTTTCATCATCTGGGAGCATCGTATCCGTTTCCATCTTCAACGCCAAACAGAGGTAGCTCCTCAAAACCGGAAAAAGCGTAGAAGTCAACCTTTCACTATATTTTTTTTTCTCCATCTCCACAAAATCTCTAAATTATTCGCCTCATCTATCCGCAATCACTATGCCAATTACATAACTCGACATCTTCTACATTCTGACCCAAATGGGTTCACCCCCCCCTCCTTAAAAAAAAAAAAAAGAACACTCGCATATTATGTGCTTTAGTTCAGTTTATGGCTGACCAACATTTGAAACCCTCACAAAACTGAACATTGGTTAAAGCGCAGTAGCTGGCTCTTTCAAGAACTTTCTCGAAAAAAACAAAACAAAAACCAACCACAATTCCTGGTCTTTGTAGCTTCGAAGCTAAGGAAACTTCCAGGGTAATGACACTTCCAGGTTTATGACACGTCCAGGGCAATGACACCGTGGTCTTGTGGATAGGAACGAAAACAACCCAAGATATTGAATCTCAAACCATTCCTGGGAGCTCGCTGCTCCATGTGACGTTGCCATCAGAAGCCCGCTTTGGGGAACCTTTCTTTTTCCAGTTAGATAATTCTAACTTCAAGCACATGGTTTTATTACCCACCCCCCCCCCCCAACTCTATAACTTAAAAATATAGCTAAGGTCGTCTTTGATTTGTAAATCCATGTGACGTTGCCATCAGAAGCCCGCTTTGGGGAACCTTTCTTTTTCCAGTTAGATAATTCTAACTTCAAGCACATGGTTTTATTACCCACCCCCCCCCCCAAACTCTATAACTTAAAAATATAGCTAAGGTCGTCTTTGATTTGTAAATCAATGCATCTTAATCACGGCTATGGCTCATTGACGTACACAAGAACCAGTGCATCTTAATCATGTCCCTGGCTCATTGAATTCCACACGGATCAGTGCATCTTAATCATGTCCCTGGCTCATTGAATTGCACACGAACCAGTGCATCTTAATCATGTCCCTGGCTCATTGAATTGCACACGAATCAGTGCATCTTAATCATGTCCCTGGCTCATTGAATTGCACACGAATCAGTGCATCTTAATCCTGTCCCTGGCTCGCATTGACTTACACACACCTCAATGCTTCTTAATCATGGCCGTGGCTCATTGACGCACACACGAATCAATGCATCTTAATCATGGCCCTGGCTCATTGACGAACACACGAATCAATGCATCTTAATCAAGGCCCTGGCTGATTGACTTACACGAATCAATGCATCTTAAGGCCCTGGTTCGCATTGACTTACACACGAATCAATGCATCTTAATCATGACCCTGGCTCATTGACGCACACAAGAATCAATGCATCTTAATCATGGCCCTGGCTCATTGACTTACGCGAATCTATGCATCTTAATCATGGCCGTGGCTCATTGACTTACACGAATCAATGCATCTTAATCATGGCCCTGGCTCATTGACTTACACGAATAAATGCATCTTTATCATGACCCTGGCTCATTGACGCACACAAGAATAAATGCATCTTAATCATGGCCCTGGCTCATTGACGAACACGAATCTATGCATCTTAATCATGGCCATGGCTCATTGACTTACACGAATCTATGCATCTTAATCATGGCCCTGGCTTATTGACGTACACACCAATTAATGCATCTCACCACCTAAACATCACCCAGCATCACCTAACATCACCTAACCTCTTAGAATGGGACACAGAGCAATCAATGATATAACACACTCCGTCAATTAAAGCGTTAACAACAAAGACGAGGTCAAAGATGGATTCAATATTGCAGTGTGAATCAATTGGACACATTTTGTGGTGCATGACTCAATGGGACACATTTTGTGGTGCATGACTCAATGGGACACATTTTGTGGTGCATGACTCAATGGGACACATTTTGTGGTGCATGACTCAATGGGACACATTTTGTGGTGCATGACTCAATGGGACACATTTTGTTGTGCATGACTCAATGGGACACATTTTGTTGTGCATGACTCAATGGGACACATTTTGTGGTGCATGACTCAATGGGACACATTTTGTGGTGCATGACTCAATGGGACACATTTTGTTTTGCATGACTCAATGGGACACATTTTGTGGTGCATGACTCAATGGGACACATTTTGTGGTGCATGACTCAATGGGTCACATTTTGTTGTGCATGACTCAATGGGACACATTTTGTGGTGCATGACTCAATGGGACACATTTTGTGGTGCATGACTCAATGCCCTACAGTATAAATAAGGTCATGTGTGTAGCCAAACATTAGTTTGACATATCTGTGTCTATTCCCCTGTATCTAGCCCCGGTCTGTTTCCAGTCAAGTCTGTTTCAAGTCCAACCTGTCAAGAGATCCATCACCCACCCCGCCGCTTTTCAACCAGTAGGAGTCGCCCGGACTCGGGTCGCACTTGGGACGTGAACATGTCGACATCAGGGACTTCCGTAAGAAACGAAACCAATCATTGAGAAACATTAAACTATAACGTGAGACATCTTTCTTTGCCTCGTGCCATCCACAATGGGGATCTATTTTGTGATGTTGAAATTCGCAGCCGAAGAGTTCAACGAAAAAAGCGTCAACAACTCCTGCACTGCAGCTCCAGTGACGTTCAGATCATCAAATGACTTGTTTCGCTTTCATTTATTTGTTTTTTAATATAAAAAAAATATATTTAAACAAAATCGTTTGTTTCTCAATAATCTCTTTAGCCTACAGCGTGACCACTTCCATTGCTCACTACCTCTTTCACCGCTTCTTTGCTCAGGCGGCACCTGTAATTGAGATAAAGTGATTCTGGCATCTGCGCCTGGAGATTATTTAGAACTTGGGGGTTCTTGGATTTTGTATTTTAAAAAATCAGAAACACCAGGACATAGACATTAGCCATGTGCACTGAAGACTACGACAGAGGCATTATCCGTGTGCACTGTATCTGTACTGCGCGCCAAGCAATCAGGATGTATGCATTTAACAGTAGGAGGTGTCTGATTGGTAAGGGAGGGTGTCTGCACTAAAAAGTTTGAGGGTTTCTGCATTGCACAGTGGGGGAGAGTGTGTACTTATATCATGGAGCACGTCCACTTTACATTAGACGTGATGACACCTCACACCAGGGAGCGAGAGCTCCTTACTGCCATGGGGCATACGATGCCCCACGAAATTTCAAAGAAGAACTCACCTGTAGGATGTTGGTGCTCGAGTCCTTATCGTCCTCGGCCACCCACACGGAAAAGAAGGAGCCGACGTTCAGCAGGTGCATGCTCTCGATCATGGAGTTCATGTTCCAGTCCCTGGGCAGCGTCCAGTCCACGTCCCACTCGCTGATGTTGATGCCCCATTTCTGGTCGTCGAGGAGGGCGAGGAGAGGCTGGGCCCCCGCCTTGTCGATCAGTTTGTCCTCGTCCATGCAGGACAGGTAATACTTCTTGGCTTTGAGCTCGGCGCTGCTGTTGAACCAAGAGTCCGGATGATCTGTGATAAGAGAGAGGGGAAACCTATTTACGACCAAACTACGTCGTTGTCCTAAATACTGTTGACTCTCAATTGATGTAATAGCAGTGTTTTATGATTTACATATAGTGCCGCGAATTGTACTTTTCTTTCGCGACGGATGTGGCTGTTTCGGACAAGAGGTTGCCCACCTTGGTCTAGAAATGATTATTCAATAAAGAGACTTTCGCAATGTTCTCGTGTAATGTGTAAAGCTATGTTACGCACTGCGCACAGGAAAGGCGTTTATTTTTTTTTTTTTTTTTTTTTTTTTGTTTTTTTTTATTTTTGTTTTTATTTTTTTTTTTTTTTGGGGGGGGGGGGCCAATAAAAACGGTCTTGACCGACCTAGCCAAGAATCGTGATTTATGTTTAAACATCAACATGGATCTACGGATCCAGGCATTTCCCATGGCCCAAGATGCGTCTCTTCAACCCTACAAAATCTCACATCTATAAAAAATATAAAAAAAACATTTTACAAATTCTTCATAATCACCGAGATCTCACCACTTATGACACACTGCTTCCGCTACTTGAAAGACAGATAACGATTTTTTTTTTTAAATGCTATAATGTATTACTTAAATTTGTATAAAAATATCATAGGGAAAAGGACATAAACATAGTCCGCGGTACACTGAGCGATGTCGGGGGCGTCAATATACATTTCTCCAATGGTTGGCTAAATGTATTCATTGTATCCGTACACTTGACCAGTCAGTTTTTTTTTTTTTTTTTTTTTTTTTTTTTTTTGTGGGGGGGGGGGGGGGGGTTTTTTTTTTAGGTTTTTTTTTTTTTTTTTTTTTTTTTTTGTGGTGGGGGTGGTGGGGGGGATTGTAACTTAGAGATTTATTATTTTTCTTATTATCTATAATAGTTCATTAGAAAAAATCATTCTTCCCACGAACAATAAATGCTTGGAACCAACTGGACAACGCCGCCCGTGGACTCGACCTCAATCGAGAGTTTCAAGGCTGCCCTGGCAGGAGCCGTTAGGATGGCCGCATCGTTTCTCCAACCGGTGCACACGTGCCAGTACCTGGTTGCAGCAACGTAGTCTATCAGAATCAGAATATGATAATAATCGGTTCTTCATAATGTTGGGCTTTTAATTTTGGAAAATGACAGTTGTTCGGACAGTTGACGTCACGCCACGTCATTTATCAGCCAAGGCGAATATGAAGCGTGCTCAGCACTTGTTTAGCCTCCTACACGTGGCGCTAAACGGATTTCGCGATGCAGCTTGCGGTTGACACGAGTCATAATGGTCCTTACTGTTCGAAACCATTCATGTTTCCTAACTCAACGCGCAGATTACGCATTGATCGTCTCAGACATTTTCAACGAAACGTTTTCATAAGATCAAGCTGAATCTCACAGAGCGTAAATGTGCTACACGGCTAAACCGGCGACACGTTTCACTCTGAGCTACAGGAACATATTCTGAACTGCAAGAACATGTTCTGAACTGCAAGAACATATTCTGAACAACAAGAACATATTCTGAACTATAAGAACATATTCTGAACTACAAGAACATATTCTGAACTACAAGAACATATTCTGAACTACAAGAACATATTCTGAACTACAAGAACATATTCTGAACTACAAGAACATATTCTGAACAACAAGAACATATTCTGAACTACAAGAACATATTCTGAACTACAAGAACATATTCTGAACTACAAGAACATATTCTGAACTACAAGAACATATTCTGAACAGTGAGAACATATTCTGAATTACAAGAACATATTCTGAACTAAAAGAACATATTATGAACTACAAGAATATATTCTGAACTACAAGAACATATTCTGAACTACAAGAAAATATTCGTAACAAAAAGAACATATTCTGAACTACAAGAAATATTCGTAACAAAAAGAACATATTCTTAACAACAAGAACATATTCTGAGTTACAAGAACACATAGTTTTTACATTATTGAAACGCAACTAGAATCCTTCATTCTAACCCTTTAATTTTTTTTTATAATTTATTTATGACACACATGAAGATTTAAAAAAATAAATCAGAAACAAAGCTCTTGGGAACAACGAGTCGTTTTGCCCCGTCATGTGAGATTTTCTAGTTAGGGTACTTTTATGGCCAAGCCTCGCTTTCCATCTCTGTTAACCCAGTGCCTGGCCGTTTAGTACTTCGATCAGGGACGGTAAAGGAGACGGCCGTGTACCGCGAGCAAGGTCTCAGTGATAGGGTGATCTGATGCGGTCAGTGACCAGGAAGTCCCATCCTCTACGTGAGATGATGATCACATTTGACCAATGTGTCGGTGGCGGTGGCAGGCTGTCACAAATAAAGATAGAATCGGAAGGGAAAGAAAAACGATTCACTTGAAATTATGACTGGGAAACCAAACTCTGACCCTAGACTGTATCTACCACCCAAGACTACAAATCAAAATTTGACCCCAGGCCCCAAACTTTGACCCCAGACTATACCTAGGACCCTTGACCAGAACTATGACCTCAGAATCTAAATTTGACTCCAGGCCCCAAACTTTGACCCCAGACCAGAAATTTGACCCTAGACCAGAACTATGACCTCAGAATCTAAATTTGACCCCAGGCCCCAAATTATAAACCCAGACCAGATCTTTGACCCTTAACCAGAATTATGACCCCCAGCCCGAACTATAACCCCAAATATGATCCAGGGCCCCAACTACGACCTCATTAATATATAAGGCAAATTATCACCAATAGTAGTCAAGCAATCATCAATAGAGACCTCCCAATGAAGAGCCAACATACCACCAAAATACCACTAACATACCACCAACGTACCACCAGCGATCCCCTCTGTAGGGCCAGCAATTACAATCTCCTAAGGAATCGAGCCTAACCCCACTGCCGTCCCAGGGCTCAGCAAAACAAATACATTACCACCGCCCTGGTCTCAGTGTGGGGCATCAATTGTCAGTCATGACCGGACCCACTCTGTCTTTAGTCGGTCTACCTATTACCCTGTCTAGACCGGCCCCGCTGACGTCCATTTCCGCTCACCGCCGACCACCCTCGGGTCACTTTTCGGCTTCTCCGATCATTAATTTTATTGGTCTAATTTTGTTTTTTCAAAAAAAAAAAAACCAAAAAAAAATTTTCAACCACGCCACTTAAAACCACGCCATTGAAAACCACACCATTGACCACCACTCCATTGTCCTCCACGCCATTGTCCACCACGCCATTGTCCATCACGCCAATGTCCACCACGCCAATGTCCACCACGCCATTGTCCACAACGTCATTTTCCACCACGCCATTGTCCACCACGCCATTGACCACAACTACCTTGACCACCACGCAGATGTCCACCACGCCATTGTCCACCACGCAATTGTCCACCACGCCATTCTCCACCACGCCATTGACCACCACTACATTGACCACCACGCCATTGTCCACGACTACACTGTCCACCACACCATTGACCACCACTACATTGTCGACCACGCCATTGTCCACCACGCCATTGACCAGCACGCCATTGTCCACCACCCCATTGACCACAACTACATTGTCCATCACGCCATTGACCACCACTACATTTTCCACAACGCCATTGACCTCCACTACATTGTCCACCAATCCATTGACCACCACTACATAGACCACCACTACATTGTCCACAACGCCATTGTCCACCACGCAATTGACCACCACTACATTGTCCACCACGCCATTGACCACCACGCCATTGACCACCACGCCATTGACCACCACGCCATTGACCACCACGCCATTGACCACCACTACATTTTCCACCACACCATTGTCCACCACGCCATTGACCACCACTACATTGTCCACCACGCCATTGCCCACCACTACATTGTCCACCACGCCATTGACCACCACTACATTGTCCACCACGACATTGACCACCACGCCATTGCCCACCACTACATTGTCCACTACGCCATTGACCACCACTCCATTGTCCACCACGCCATTGTCCACCACGCCATTGTCCACCACCCCATTGACCACAACTACATTGTCCACCACGCCATTGACCACCACTACATTGTCCACCACGCCATTGTCCACCACGCCATTGACCACCACTACATTTTCCACCACACCATTGTCCACCACGCCATTGTCCACCACGCCATTGACCACAACTACATTGTCTAAAAAAAAAAAAACCAAACAAAAAAACACGTTCCTTCCCCACTCGGTATTTTTAGTCCAAAAGAACCACCGTAAAAAAAAAAAATATATATATATATATATATATATATATATGTCATTAAATCGCTTTGACTTCCTTGGTGATTGAATTCCGATGATGTCATCCAATATAAAAGCAATATTTTTTTTTTTTAAATAGAATACTTTTCAATGAACACCTCGGAGTATATTGTATGAAGCAGTCGAGGTTCACTACGATAAAAGACAAGGACAAAACAGAAAATAATTGAATGACTAGTATTAAAACATTTCAAGAAACAATCACAACCAATTACCTTTCTTTAAATCCCAAATGGCACGTTGTTATTCAAGATGTTGACCCCATTTGTCCCAGATTAAAAAAAAAAATATTTGGGACTCATTTAGCGCAAAGTAGTGAACTTTCACATGGACATACTTGAGTCAGTGAGAAAAGAAGCATGTAGTTTGTTTGTTTGTTTTTTTTTTGTTTTTTTTATAAACTCGCACTTCTAACAGACCTAGGTAAGTGTCTTGTAAATTTCACATGGACATACTTGAGTCAGTGAGGAAAGAAGCATGTAGTTTTTTTTGTTTTTTTTTAACCCGTCTTCCTAACAGACCTAGGTAAGTGTCTTGTAAATTTCACATGGACATACTTGAGTCAGTGAGAAAAGAAGCCTGTAGTTTTTTTGTTTTTTTTAACCCGTCCTTCTAACAGACCTAGGTAAGTGTCTTGTAAATTTCACATGAACATACTTTTTTTTTAACACGTCCTTCTAACAGACCTAAGTAAATGTCTTGTAAATTTCACATGGACATACTTGAGTCAGTGAGAAAAGAAGCCTGTATTTTTTTATTTTTTTTTTAACCCGTCGTTCTAACAGACCTAGGTAAGTGTCTTGTAAATTTCACATGGACATACTTGAGTCAGTGAGAAAAGAAGCCTGTAGTTTTTTTGTTGTTTTTTTGTAACCAATACTTCTAACAGACCTCGGATAGTGACGTGTAAATTTCACAATTTGACATGAACATGGTGACCACCACGCCATTGTCCACCACGCCATTGACCACCACGCAATTGACCACCACGCCATTGACCACCACTACATTGTCCACCACGCCATTGTCCACCACTACATTGTCCACCACGCCATTGTCAACCACGCCATTGTCCACCACGCCATTGTCCACCACGCCATTATCCACCACCCCATTGACCACAACTACATTGTCCACCATGCCCTTGTCCACCACTACATTTCAACCACGCCACTTAAAACCACGCCATTGAAAACCACACCATTGACCACCACTACATTGTCCTCCACGCCATTGTCCACCACGCCATTGTCCATCACGCCAATGTCCACCACGCCAATGTCCACCACGCCATTGTCCACAACGTCATTATCCACCACGCCATTGTCCACCACGCAGTTGACCACAACTACCTTGACCACCACGCAGATGTCCACCACGCCATTGTCCACCACGCCATTGACCACCACGCCATTGTCCACCACGCCATTGTCCACCACGCCATTGACCACCACTACATTGTCCACCACGCCATTTTCATCCACGCCATTGACCACCACTACATTGTCCACCACGCCATTGTCAACCACGCCACTGAACACCACTACATTGTCCACCACTACATTGTCCACCACGCCATTGACCTCCACTACGCCATTGACCTCCACTACATTGTCCACCACGCCATTGTCCACCACTACATTGTCCACCACTACATTGTCCACCACGCCATTGTCCACCATAACATTGACCACCACTACATTGTCCACCACGCCATTGACCACCACTACATTGTCCACCACACCATTGTCCACCATAACATTGACCACCACTACATTGACCACCACGCCATTGTCCATCACGCCATTGACCACCACGCCATTGACCACCACTACATTGTCCACCACGCCATTGACCACCACTACATTGTCCACCACGCCATTTTCCACCATCCCTTTCCTAACTAGAATCTCCCAAAGCACTCCCGCGTTAATTTTTTAGTTTTCTAAAATTCCCCCTTTTTCTCTCTCTCTCTTTATCTCTCTCTCTCTTTACTCTCTCTCTCTCTCTCTCTCTCTCTCTCTCTCACTCTATCTGAATCACCCTCTTTCTTTCTCTCTCTCTCTCTCTGTCTCTATTGATCTCACTCTCGTTCTCTCTCTTTCTCTCACTCCATATCCCTCTTTTCCCTTTCTATCTCTCTATCTCCTTGTCTCTTTCCCACTCCAGGTCTCTCTTCCTTTCTCTCTCCCCCTCACTCTCTTTCTCCCTTTCTATCTCTCTCTGTCTATGGCTCTGTCTCTTTCCTACTCCCCGTCTCTCTTCCTGTCTCTCTACCTACCTCCATCTGTTTATCCCTCATAGACACACCTCACACAAATCTCTCACACACATACCAAATACCTAACACACACGCCACACCCCTCACACACACCACATCCCTCACACACACCCTTACACACACCACATCCCTCACACACACCCCTTACACACAAACACACACATCTCACACACACACCACAACCCTCACACAACACACACCCCTCACACACACACTACACACCATACAAACATACGCTTAATGACAGAACTCACCAATGGCATTCTTCATCACCAGCATATTCCTCTGCCACATCAGTTCAAAGGTTCCCCACCTCGAATGCCCAGGGGGGATGGGATTGTTCTTCATCCACCCCCCACAGGCGTACTCGTAAAAGTCCTCGCAAGGGTCAACCTCCTTGTCCATGGCCGTCAACAGAGTGCTGGCGATTTTGACACATTCGGGTGTCATGCAGTACTCTGGGAGAAGCACAGAGGGACATACAACTCTTCAACACTTATAAATAATACTGTCACATTTTAAAGACAAAATCAAGCACAAAAACATCATGACGGTTATGAGAAACCTTTTCCTTGGTCTATCTGTGTTAAAGTTACATTTAAAACACCCTTTGTGTGTGTGTGTGTGTATATGTATATATATATATATATATATATATATATATATAT
>CAXITT010000449.1:415206-427568 GCA_964033795.1 Lymnaea stagnalis | reverse complement strand
TTGGTGTGTTTTGTTGGTGTTTTTTTTTTGCTGTTGCTTTTTTTTTTTTTTTCGGGGGGGGGGGGTGCATTGACTACAGGTTTCCTGTTATCTCATAAAGAACGCCGGTTCGAGGCTTTGTTTTAACACCAAACAGCCTGTTGCCTTTAAGGCGTGCATCAAACCGGCCGCCGGCGATGTTAATAAGGCCGTAAAAAAAAATTTTTTTTAAAAAGTCAAGCCCATGTGCTACATTTTTTTTTTAGAGCCACATTTTAGAGCACATCTATGCCAAGACGACAGCACCTTGTGGGACCGTCCACGAAGCTCGCCTCGTTTGGATGGCGCTAACTGTGCGTGCCGCTTCGCAGCGTGGCCGTGATAACTGCGGAGCAGAAGAAGCCGGTTGGGGGCGGGGAGGGGGGCGTATGCATTTTGTTTGTGTTATAAGTCTAAGTAAAAGAAAAACAGTACTGAAGGCAAATATCTGTAACTGCCACGTTCGATCACACACAAGAATTGAGTCGAGGGTATAACTTAAAGGTTTATAAAAAAATATATATATATAAAAAATTAACCCAATAAAGGCACATGATATCGTTTTTTTCTTTTTTCCTTCTTCTAATCATTATTACATCAAAATCGTTCAATTGAATGGGAACTGGCGTGGCATGTGATTTCAAGGGTGGTCTGCCAGAGTTTTTATTATGCTGCTGGAGAACGACTGCGCATGACCATGCAGCTACACGAAACATCCCATTAAAAAAAAGTTTATCGTATTTTAATGGGAGGCGAAGTTGGCTCTTTTATTGTGATAACAAGATGACGTGGGGCGATAACATTTGATGTATCCTACAGTAAAGTTGACAGAAGTAACAAAGAAAAGCCAAGGAAGAGATCAGGCGAGATTGGGATAGAGGAGAAAGGATTGTTCGATAAACTTATCAAACAATTTTAAGACTTATATCAAAAAATGCAACGCTGAACCATTAATTCGCTGAACCATTAATTCGCTGAACCATTAATTCGCTGAACCATTAATTCGCTGAACCATTAATTCGCTGAACCATTAATTCGCTGAACCATTAATTCGTTTTACAGCATTAATTCGTTTTGTTTTTTTTTCCATCTTCTCTTTAGTTGTTTCGCTGCTGTAACCTTTTTATCTATACTATAAAAAGAAATGTAGCAATATATAAATGGCGCTATCACGCCCAACACAAAAAGACCTAAATTAATGGAATTCTTCAAGTCAACCTAGAATATAGAAAATATTAAAGGCTGATACAGTCAAGATGCCTAGACAAATCGAAATTTCTAAAAGAAAAAAAAAATTAAAGTGCCGTCCTTGAAAGAGTAAATTTCTAAAAAAAAAAAAAAATTAAAGTGCCGTCCTTGAAAGAGGGAAAGGGGGAAGGGGGGAGGGGGGTTCTTAATTTTAAAAACAAAATATGGTATCTTCAATCATGCTAGAAACTTCAAATTGGATACAAAAGAATCTGACTTCGCCACAGTATCTCAAACATATATTTTAAACATTTCAATGGGTGGGTGGAAGGGGAGGGGGGGGGGGAAGGGGGGGTGCAGATTTCAAAAGAGTTCGTTAAAATCCTGCATGACAAAATCTGGATAGTTCATTTTTGGAGCAAGTGACTTTATTGGCGTTCACTTTCACTCTAAATGGATGTTGTTGTTTTTTTTTTTTTTAAACAGCATTTGAACATGCGCTGTTTTATTTTTTTTTTAAATCCATTATATTAACTTCGCTTTTCTTTTGTGGCTGGCTGGGTGGTAAAATATATTCGGACGGCTAATAGAGCCACTTCCCGTCAAGCTATCGAGCTGAAACTTAAAACCGCAAGGGATAAGGACTTAAAGTCCGCATCTGAAGTTTGTTGACATAGTCCCAAAGCGTGGTTGGTTCACACCGCTTCGACTCAGTAGGACTCCTGTCGTGAATAGTTGGAGTCATTTCTGTCTGATTTTGATTTTTATACCACGTTAAGTTCGCAGTTGTAGACCGTCTTCAACACCAGGGGGTCGTCCGTCTTAAACACCAGAGGGTCGTCCGTCTTAAACACCAGAGGGTCGTCCGTCTTTAACACCAGAGGGTCCCTCGTCTTTAACACCAGAGGGTTGTCCGTCTTTAACACCAGAGGGTCGACCGTCTTCAACACCAGAGGGTCGTCCGTCTTCAACACCAGAGGGTCGTCCGTCTTCAACACCAGAGAGTCCTCCGTCTTTAACACCAGAGGGTCGTCCGTCTTCAACACCAGAGAGTCCTCCGTCTTTAATACCAGAGGGTCGTCCGTCTTAAACACCAGAGGGTCGTCCGTCTTCAACACCAGAGGGTCGTCCATCTTCAACACCAGAGAGTCCTCCGTCTTTAACACCAGAGGGTCGTCCGTCTTTAACTCCAGAGGATCGTCCGTCTTCAACACCAGAGAGTCCTCCGTCCGTAACACCAGAGGGTCGTCCGTCTTCAACAACAGAGGTTTGTCCGTCTTTAACACCAGAGGGTTGTCCGTCTTTAACTCCAGACATTTTTACCCCGCTCAAAAAAACCTGTCTATCTTTGAATACGGGGCCATTCCACCCATTTGCCAGGGAGTAAATAGACGGGTCTCCATAATGCTAGGCCTCTGTGTCACTCACAATACCAACTAAGGGCCCCCCTCAAACTTTGTTTTTCCCTATATCATAAACTCGACATTGTATACAATGTAAAAGTTTTTTTGTTTTTTTTTAAAATTAATCAGGGATTAAATAACACACACTTTTTTGTCAGGATTATAATCGAGGTAGCTCAGCTGTATATGTTCCGGATGAAGTTTCGACAAGATTAGTCGCCAATCTGTAATCCACTTACACCAGAGACATCCAGATATACGGCTATAGGTTTCCTGTAAATAGTTGAATTTAACTTTTATTAAAACAAATACGCGCCCATGGCATTTCCCTTCGCCCCCCCCCCCCCAACCCCGACATCATACATATATTTCAACATCCTCGTGACACCTGCGGTCTCGGAATCCGCTGACTTCGAAATTCCCCTTGCAGAATGACATCACACTACCAAAACCATGTACATTGGCAGCTCCCCACAAAACCTGCGCCCCATAAATATTCGATGACATCTACAGGTTCGACTCTCCCGACCACAGATCTTCCCTGCACATAAAGTACTTGAATGACGCTGCAAGAACTATCCTAGAAAAAAATCGCCCGGAGTGCTTTTCACACCTAGGGGATCACTCTTCCCTGGAGAAGGCCGAAATATTCGTCGTCTGCGCTGAGACTGCGTGCGTCACGGCTCGGGTTATTTTAAAGCATTACTTTGTTGTTGTTGTTGTTTGTTGTTGTATTTTTTTAAAGAGGAAGCCGCAATAATAAGTTTGCACTTTCCATCTACGATTTTCTTTTGAGTGCAGAATAATTGACACAGGAAACATCGCGTGAGATAGAAATCTTGTGCAAAGACAGAAATATTGTGCAAAGACAGAAATATTGTGCAAAGACAGAAATATTGTGCAAAGACAGAAATATTGTGCAAAGACAGAAATATTGTGCAAAAACAGACAGAAAATTTGAGATAAATATAATAATAATTAAGCAAAGACAGAAATATTGCGCAAAGACAGACAGAAATATTGAGATAAGGCAGTAATATTGAGCTAAGACATAAATAATGAGGTAAGTCAGAAATATTGAGATAAGACAGAAATATGCAGATAAGACAGAAATATTTTAGCTAAGAGAGAAATACTGAGATAAAACAGAAATATGTAAATAAGACAGAAATATCCAGATAAGACAGAAATATTAAGATAAGAGAGAAATATTAAGATAAGACGGAAATATTAAGACAAGACAGAAGATAAGACATCATCCAAAAATTCTATGACGTTCAGAATTTTTTTCATTATATTTTGTTTTCTGGATATTAAATTAAGGGCGACAAAAATTTCTACGACTCCTACTACTGTGCGCGTGCACACACACACACACACACACACACACGCAACAATGGGAGTTATCGTCCCCGCTCGCCAGCGACCCCTCCCCCCCCCCCCCCCCCCCCCCCCCCCCCCCAGCATTTGCACAAAGTATAACGGATCGAGAACACATCTTTATTGGAAATTTAGATATACGGGTTGGAACTCTTTTTAGATCACATTCTTCGAAAAAATAAAAATTACAATAATGCATGGAAGCGACGTTCAAACAAAATATTATAATCATAAATTTAGAGCCATTAAAAATAAGTCAACTTAAAGATTTGGAGGTTCATGGTCGAGTTTTTATGTTGTTTTACTACTGTTTTACCCCTATAGCTCTTTCGCTTGTGATGCTTTCTTTACTCCTATACTCCTGTAGTAAGAAATGTGGACACACGCACACTTTGATTCGACCCTACAGGGCATCTCAGACCATGAAAGACTCCGTGCTGCCAGTAAAAAAACCCTAAGGTAAAATAAAAGCCTCGGCTCAAGTCACGGGGCGTCTCACTGCGTCATTACGAGTGGCTCAAGTCACGGGGCGTCTCACTGCGTCATTATGAGTGGCTCAAGTAACGCGGCGTCTCACTGCGCCATTACGAGCGGCTCAAGTAACGCGGCGTCTCACTGCGTCATTACGAGTGGCTCAAGTCACGCGGCGTCTCACTGCGTCATTATGGCTCAAGTCACGGGGCGTCTCACTGCGTCATTACGAGTGGCTCAAGTCACGGGGCGTCTCACTGCGTCATTACGAGTGGCTCAAGTCACGGGGCGTCTCACTGCGTCATTATGAGTGGCTCAAGTCACGGGGCGTCTCACTGCGTCATTACGAGTGGCTCAAGTCACGGGGCGTCTCACTGCGTCATTACGATTGGCTCAAGTAACGGGGCGTCTCACTGCGGCATTACGATCGGCTCAAGTAAAGGGGCGTCTCACTGCGTCATTACGAGTGGCTCAAGTCACGGGGCGTCTCACTGCGTCATTACGATTGGCTCAAGTCACGGGGCGTCTCACTGCGGCTTTACGAGTGGCTCAAGTCACGGGGCGTCATTACGAGATTAACTCGCTCTCCGGTCCGTCCGTCGTCCCCCCCCCTCCGGACAAGCACCGACACCAGTTAGCTTGAACATTCCACCATTTCATTCCGGGGGCTCGCTTTTCATTCCACCCAGGTAGAATCTTATCATTACCGCAGCGGAAAAGACAACGACGCTAATTGTATCATCCATTCGTCTTCGCACAAACGGTGGAGGTTTGGGGGGGGGGGTGCATCCTTTCTTCCGGAGGAATACTTGGGTCGTTTAGACTCCTCGGCGTGTCTTCCAGTTTGCCCGCTTCCGTCTCGATGTCGTCCACCGCCCCCCCGCCCCCGCCCCCCGCGATGACTATTGATTTTAGTCCACCACTTTCATTTCCTCGGAAAAGACAACGACGCTAATTGTATCATCCATTCGTCTTCGCACAAACGGTGGAGGTTTGGGGGGGGGGGGTGCATCCTTTCTTCCGGAGGAATACTTGGGTCGTTTAGACTCCTCGGCGTGTCTTCCAGTTTGCCCGCTTCCGTCTCGATGTCGTCCACCGCCCCCCCGCCCCCGCCACCCGCGATGACTATTGATTTTAGGCCACCACTTTCATTTCCTGGGCTGCAGCCTTCCTGTAGGCTAGTCAAGGCCCCCCCATCTGGGAGACCGGTGGGCTCTTCACTAATACAGCGGTCTCCTTCGGTGGTTTGGGTGGTGGTCCAAAACAAAACAAACCAAACAAAAACAAAACAAAACAAAACCAAACAAAAAGGATGTCGAGGGTGTGAAATTGTTAATTCGGTGGTTGTAAAATTTAATTTGAACTACTGAGTTGAAAAACAAATTTATTCAGCTTTTCGGCCCCATATTTCCATACGGTATTGATCAAATAGTCTCCTACTAATGTATCTCAATTTCCTGTATGTCTTCTTTTTTGTTTCCTATTCTTTAGATTTTAAGTATCCCTAATATGTTGTTCCGTTAAGATTATGGATCTTATTCCCACCCCCACTCCCCAACAGTCCAATATTTATATTTTTTTCACTTCCTGTAAACCTACTTCCGGCAACAACAAAGGAGATCTCTACTCTAAAGTTTTTTTGTTTTTTTTTACTTTGCTCTGTTTCTTGTCGTACTTCTATGTGTCCTGTTCGCAGAAGAAACTTCTAAGCCGAATCGTTCCCATCTTATTGTCCCGTCTCTTGATTCAACTTTTGACATACCATGTTTTACTATTGCGTTGAGTGAGCACACTATCAGCATTAGAGTGCGTGAAGACGGTAATGTGGAGACTCACAAGAAATTCTTTCTGGAGTCCGTGACTTATACAAATATTACATTTATGAAATTTTCTTAATAAAGATTTTCCACGCACAAAAATCGTTATTTTCCATTTTAAAGAGAGCTTTATAAGAAGGAATATTCATTAATGAATGCATATAACTTAAAAGTATTAGCCATTCTGTGTGAACTTTAAAAAAAAAAAATAGGTGTAAGTAGCAATAATACGGAGATCATCGAAATCTCATCCACGTGGGTCCCATATAAAGCCGGTTTGCCTCTTGTCTGGACCAGTATTAAGCCCCGGTGGTTGGGGGAGACTTGGAGGGAATTAGCAAAGTTAGGAAATAATGGAATTAGACCGGTTGATGGATTGGGGGCTAACAAGATTACACACCGGCAGAGATTGACAGATGACCAGTCCACAGATGAGACACATAGTGAGTCGGCGGCGGAAACACAGTTGGGGTAGACAGGGGCGTCCCCGAGAAGTCAACGTCTCCTTTATATCTACCATCAGTCTTGATGTTATCTACCTTACAAGTCAACGTCTCTGTTATATCTACCATCAGTCTTGATGTTATCTACCTTACAAGTCAACGTCTCCGTTATATCTACCATCAGTCTTGATGTTATCTACCTTACAAGTCAACGTCTCAGTTATATCTACCATCAGTCTTGATGTTATCTACCTTACCAGTCAACGTCTCCGTTATATCTACCATCAGTCTTGATGTTATCTACCTTACAAGTCAACGTCTCAGTTATATCTACCATCAGTCTTGATGTTATCTACCTTACAAGTCAACGTCTCCGTTATATCTACCATCAGTCTTGATGTTATCTACCTTACAAGTCAACGTCTCAGTTATATCTACCATCAGTCTTGATGTTATCTACCTTACCAGTCAACGTCTCCGTTATATCTACCATCAGTCTTGATGTTATCTACCTTACCAGTCAACGTCTCCGTTATATCTACCATCAGTCTTGATGTTATCTACCTTACAAGTCAACGTCTCAGTTATATCTACCATCAGTCTTGATGTTATCTACCTTACAAGTCAACGCTTCTGTTATATCTACCATCAGTCTTGATGTTATCTACCTTACAAGTCAACGTCTCAGTTATATCTAACCATCAGTCTTGATGTTAACTACCTTACCAGTCAACGTCTCAGTTATATCTACCATCAGTCTTGATGTTATCTACCTTACAAGTCAACGTCTCAGTTATATCTACCATCAGTCTTGATGTTATCTACCTTACAAGTCAACGTCTCAGTTATATCTACCACCAGTCTTGATGTTATCTACCTTACAAGTCAACGCTTCTGTTATATCTACCATCAGTCTTGATGTTATCTACCTTACAAGTAAACGTCTCCATTATATCTACCATCAGTCTTGATGTTAACTACCTTACAGAGGTGTAGCTAAAGGTGTTTGGTGCCCGGGGACACGATTCATTTTTTACGCCCCCAACCCCCCCCTCCCCAATCCAACTCGGTATCAACTCTGAAATCCGCTATTTTCATCAATAAAATGCAACCAACGTCCATTTTGGCGCGCCACTAGTCTGACGTTAGCATCTGCTACATTCCAAAAAACAAAATGTCTGTTAGTAACCACTAAATCATCTATATTTTATATTCCTTTCTTCCGCAAAACTATTTTCCCCCAATTATCTCTGCTTTTCAATTGAACATTCCTTAATTTTTTTCTTTGATATTTCCTGCAAATCTTTGAACCTTCTTACAACACCACCTCACAAGCCTACACTGTATCGGTCTCAGATTGCACCTATTCTAAGTCTCCGCAGACTTCCAAACGGCCGACAGCTAGCACATAATCCCAAACAGAGTTGACAGGTTGTGTCTAAACGTAGAGCTCATGTCCAGGTAGATGAAGAAGTTCACCGTTGCGTTGATGGACTGCTCATGGCCAGGTAGATGAAGAAGTTAACCGTTGGGGTGATGGGCTGCTCATGGCCAGGTAGATGAAGAAGTTGACCGTTGCGTTGATGGGCTGCTCATGGCCAGGTAGATGAAGAAGTTGACCGTTGCGGTGATGGGCTGCAGCATGAAGAACACGCCACGGGCATAGGGCGAACAGGCTCTTTTCCCCGCCGTCGGTCCGAAACTCTCCGAGAAACTGCATCAGCACGTACACGAGGACAGTCGGCAGGGAGCAGGCGATGAAGACGGCTGATATCAGAGTGACCATCTTGACCAGCCGTTTGTCCCCGTGGCGGACACTTTCGTGGACGATACCACACTAAACGCGGAACCTCTCCACTGGGCGAACGTGTGCAGCATCCGTGGCTGGAAAAGGGTGGAGAGGGTGACGGCTGGAAAAGGGTGGACAGGGTGACGGAAACGAAGGACGCCACCTGAGCAGCGATGTTAACGCCAATGGGGATACTCCCTAGCTCTTCCGTATTTGCGGCGAAAATTGGCCCCTCGACAGTTATATTTAACGCTGAGGTTGAACCTCAGCCCGAGTCGGTGTGTGTCATGAATATGGGAATGGCGCTGGAGGCTATCACGATACAAGTGCCGGAGACGACCAAAGACGTTCTTCGTCGCGTGACCAGAGTTTTGACGTGCAGAGGCCACATGACGCAGACGAGTCTCTCGAGGCTTAAACATCCACCCCCCCCCCGGGTCAGCAGACCGGATATCCGGCTAAATATGTTAAAGGGCGTGGCCAGGACGATGGGGCTGATGGCGTCGAGGATGTCCTTATTCGTCACCGCTGCCAACATCAACGGGTTTAAGAGAACACAATACCCCAGCACAGTCGTCGAAACACCGATGTCCGCCACGGCAATGCTTAACAGTGAAATGTTTGTGGTGTCCGACAGACCCAACCTGGCAAAGACAATGACGTTGAAAAAGTTGAGCCCGATGCCTGGGATGACCAGGCCGGGGGTCAGAATGATAGAAATAAAGTTGAATAACCCTACAGCATCTTCACTGTCTAGGGCCGTAATCTGCAAGTTCTGCGCGTCGCCAGGCTCGAAGAAAGACTGGTTCATTTTTTTTTCCAAAAACAAATGTTCTAATAAGCAGGTTCTGATACATTAAACATTGTATAAACATGTAATCATATCAGCCGGTGTGCACGTCGGCTTCTACCTCTATGTGTCTGTGTGTGTCTCTGTGAACGTGTCACCCCCCCCCCTTCCCCAAACCAGCTGTCAGTCAGATAAATTGTGATCATTTAACTATAGTCAACTAGCGTAGCAGACATTTATTTCTGCCTTATTTCTGTATATAAAATGATACATTTTGAATAATTGCTTTGTAAAAAAATAAAAAAAGTAATCTATTCGTTGTGATGGTATTTCAACTACTTGTTAGCTTGAGTTCCTAGTCCGTTAACTCGGTGTTGGATCTAGTTGTTAGCTTGAGTTCCTAGTCCGTTAACTCAGTGTTGGATCTAGTTGTTAGCTTGAGTTCCTAGTCCGTTAACTCGGTGTTGGATCTAGTTGTTAGCATGGGTTCCTAGTCCGTTAACTCGGTGTTGGATCTAGTTGTTAGCTTGAGTTCCTAGTCCGTTAACTCGGTGTTGGATCTAGTTGTTAGCTTGAGTTCCTAGTCCGTTAACTCGGTGTTGGATCTAGTTGTTAGCTTGAGTTCCTAGTCCGTTAACTCGGTATTGGAACCAGTTGTTAGCTTGAGTTCCTAGTTCCGCGCTATATAAGACTTCTAATTATTATTATTATTATTATTGGAACTAGTTGTTAGTTTGACCTCCCACTTCCATTCGACTATTCAAAGTCTACGACTTTATCTTAAGATGGCGTCAATCAACAGACAAACCAACAGACAAAGATGTATTCAGAAAATTGTAAAGTTAAACTGCGCAATACGTAATTCAGTCTCGACTAATTCCATGACGTTCCAGTTGATAACAGTGCATGCATTCAGTAAATGAAGTGTATGCAGTTTATCAAGTCAACGGCATGATTAACTGATATTTACTAAAGGAGGAATCCAAGTGGATGTACTTCTTTTGTGTAGAGGGGAAGAAAGAAGGATAAAATAATGAACATTTTTTTACTCCAGTCTCTGCACAATGGATTATAGGAACAGAGTTCATCATTTGATAATGATCCACCCTTATTAAATTGACCAGAGGTCAACTGAGGTCTCATTTGGTTAAGCTGACCAGAGGCCAACAAGAGGTCTCATTTGGTTAAATTGAGCAGAGGCCAACACGAGGTCTCATTTGGTTAAAGTGGCACGAGACCAACACGAGGTCTCATTTGGTTAAATTGAAATGGTTTGTTCAAAGTCCTATTTTTCTAGCTGCCCCTTTGGTGGCTCATTAGTGAGTTTAGCTTAAAGTACTTATAGGAATTTATTGCTTGCTATCTTTTCACTTGGTGAACTTTTTTTTTTACATCTACCAGTTAATGCCATAACCCATTCGTCAGAGGGCTTATAAGTTCGTCGTCGATTCGAACACTGCTTTAAATAAAAACCGGGCTGTAGTTTTTTTTTTGGATACAGGAAATTTGTTTGAAAGAAATTTCGTCGACGGAAAATTGATTAAATACATTTGAATGAGACAAATTTTAAATTTTAACTTCATAACTTATCTGAATGATTTCTATAGGGTCCCATCTCAGGCAAAACTAATTCGGTACAATTCTGGAATGCCCCCCCCCCACCCCCCCGGGTCCCTCTTTCAACTTAAATGTACTCTAGTTATAGTAATGCATTTAGTTGTATAATTTTTCGTATTCGAAGAATCTTTACTTAGAACAGACATTTTCACACGTTTCGAGGAGGATAAATACATTTAATCTAGAATGTTCCAGAAAGTTCTACAGGTCAATAGGCTTAATGCTCCTACATGAATGGATGGATACTGACAAAACTCAGTACGCATACACTTGATGATCCAAATTATATTTCAAACAAATTATATTTCCGGATACGCAGTTGTTTTTGCCCTTGCGTGTTACAAAGTTGCCACATGAACAAAGCCGTGCTTACGTCAAACACCTGCTGAACAACTGCACGTTGACAATTCGTGTGTTGAATGTTTGAGATACCATCAAGATAAGACGTCCGGGAAATTTAAGTATATTATACCAGCGACATCTTAGTATATTATACCAGCGACATCTTAGTATATTATACCAGCGACATCTTAGTATATTATACACGGGACCCGTATGCTTTGGTATTTTTCTATTGCAGTCATGTTCAGATTTGCTAGGGCATTCGGTGCAGCCTGGTGCAGGACGTGCATCCCCCACACTACCCACTTTCAATTTCATTCTTTTTAAATCTTAGAATCATAGCCTTCTGATCACATTCAGAATGAAGTTAAAGACCAGTAAGAACAGTTAGCAATAATTTCTTGTTTATTTTAATTGTGGCTTTTGGGGGTTGTCTGTGTTCGACTATAAGATCTAGATTTGTATCAGTGCTCAAATTATAGAAACAAAGGGAAAAAAACAGGAGTAAGAAAAAAGAGAATTGCCCCAAATGGGAGTTTATTATATCTTCAGACGCCATATCCTGGAAAAAATTAATAAGAAATTATTTTGTTAGACATCCCCTTTCTCAACAAGAAAGCAATAGAAAATTACTATAGTATCTTTTTTTAAGCTATGCGTATTATAATCAGAACATTTCATATTGGATATTTGCATGATCCCCTAGAAGTGTAAAACTGAGCAACATGCACAGACCAATACGGTCAGGGTGCACATTTATGCTCCTGGCTTATCTCAACCGTCTGCCAACTCCGTTTGAAATCACCGCAGATGAAGGCTCCGTCGTGTGTCGGTGGTTATCGCAGAGGCGAGGGGGCGTGACTCGGGGAGGTTTGAAATTCCATTCCTCGAGATTAAACTCTGAAATACCTCGATAGGCCACGCGTGATCGCACGGTGCGGTGAAGGCAGGTGCGCGGTGACATAATGCAGATGGACATCTGAGGCACACAGAGAGCCCCCCCCCCCCGGGTAGATACGGCAGTGTGTATCTGGGGCAAACGGAGCCCCCGTGTGGATAAAGCAAGTGGGTATCTCTGGCACACAAAACCGCCCCCCCCCCCCC
>CAXITT010000449.1:392623-403371 GCA_964033795.1 Lymnaea stagnalis | reverse complement strand
AAAAAAAAAAAAAAAAAATAAATTATTTTTAATTAAAAAAAAAAAAAAGCCTTCCCCCCCCCCCCCCCCCCCACACACACACACCCCGGCATGCAGCCCAAGTGTTTAGAGCTAAGCGGACCTTGTCCAATGTGCTAATGGTATTAGAAGTGTATTGATTTTTATGACAACCGGGGTATGTGGATCAGCGGAAACGATTATTCTATGTTTTTTTTTGTTTTTTTTTTATCCCCCTTAAATTGAGCAGAGCTGTTGTTCCAATCGATGATGGGGATGTTAGACAAACATTTCAACCAGCATAACTCAGCCAATGAACCCCGGACACGCCACCCGATTCCCCTCTTATTTTTACTGAATTAATGTTATCCCAAATAATAATTCTCTAAGTATTAGTGTGGGTGGCTGCAACGCTGTGTTCAATGGACGCGCAAAATAAAATTGCCAAAAGTTAGCACTGATTGGGATTCTCATCAAGTACGCCACTTGAATGCGTGGTGTGTCAAGTAAACTAACTTGAGTAGATGGGAAGTCCACGCATTTACATCGCCATTGTTTGGCCGCTTGTTTCGAGTATGTAAATTTTTATTTTAAAAAAAAACATATAATGTTTCAAATAGTTGAGACATAACCTGTTTTATCGGGTTGAATGATTGTTTTTTCGTCCGTCGAAATCGATCATGACCATTTTAAACATCGGATTTGTGCTGCTGCTTAATCTGTCTGTGGGTGCGCAGATGGCTGATCAGGCCCATTCTGACACCATATGGTATGGCGATTAGGTCCAGGAGATGGATGGGACAACGCCAAGTTCAGAGTTAACTCGGGGCTTTTTTTGGCTTGACTGTTGCGCTCTGCAGCAGCGGTTCTGTTCGTGTCATGCACTGTTGCTTGGAGCCTTTGTGTAGGGAGAGCACAGCGTGTGTCGATTCTTTGAGGAATGTTCCCACACGTCCAGGTCCTCAATGTGAAATGCTTTCAAAGGTGTTTGCAGCGTGTCTTTAAAATGATTCTTCTGTCCCCTAGCAAGCCCCCTGCATGCCCTGCTTGAGTTTGCCATAAAATATTTCGGGGGGGGGGGGGGGGGCAAGCGATCGTCTGACAATCTCGCAACATGTCCCTACAAGCGAAGCTACGACTGCATTAATAAGATGTAAATGCTTGGGAGACCTGCTTGTGCGAGTGCATCTGTGTCTGGGACCGTGTCCTGTCAGAGCTGCTTGTGCGATTACATCGGTGTCTGGGACCTTGTCCTGCCAGACCTGCTTGTGCGAGTGAATCAGTGACTGATCTCTTGTGCTGCCATTTGATGTTGAGGAAATTTGGGAGGCTCGTTGTGTGACAGTGGTTTAGTTTCCTAGCATTGCGTTGATAGACTGTCCATGTTTCACATGCATATTGGAGCGTCCCGAGCACACCCGCCTCATAAACTTTTATTTTGGTTTGGCTACCCCTCACTTGGTTTTGCCGGCTTTGCCGAGGCCGTTGTCCATGGTTGTGGCCGCTGTGCATGCTTCAGCTTCTCGGAGCCACATGTGAGAGCTGAGCACCATGGGAGGGACCAAAGATTGGTTAGCTACCCTAAAGGGGTAAAGATCCTGCACAAGCATGGGTACTACCCATCCGTAAGTACTCCATACACCATGAATTAGACCTACTAGATTGATGAGATTCAAATCATCATTTCAGAGTTATTTAGAAATAAGATGAGACATGCTGCATTTAATAGAGTTTTTTTGTTTTTTTAAATGCTACACCCAACAGCAGGTCAAACTATCATAATTTCTCTGGGAGGAGTATGCGTCTAGAGGTGGGGTGAAGTGTGCGTCTAGAGGTGGGGAGGAGTGTGCGTGTAGAGGTGGGGAGGAGTGGGCGTGTAGAGGTTGGGTGAAGTGTGCGTCTAGAGGTGGGGAGGAGTGTGCGTGTAGAGGTGGGGAGGAGTGTGCGTGTAGAGGTTGGGTGGAGTGTGCGTGTAGAGGTGGGGAGGAGTGTGCGTGTAGAGGTGGGGTGGAGTGTGGGTGTAGAGGTGGGGAGGAGTGTGCGTGTAGAGGTGGGGTGGAGTGTGCGTGTAGAGGTTGGGTGGAGTGTGCGTCTAGAGGTGGGGTGGAGTGTGCGTCTAGAGGTTGGGTGAAGTGTGCGTCTAGAGGTGGGGAGGAGTGTGCGTCTAGAGGTTGGGTGAAGTGTGCGTCTAGAGGTGGGGAGGAGTGTGCGTCTAGAGGTTGGGTGAAGTGTGCGTGTATAGGTGGGGAGGAGTGTGCGTGTAGAGGTGGGGAGGAGTGTGCGTGTAGAGGTGGGGAGGAGTGTGCGTGTAGAGGTGGGGAGGAGTGTGCGTCTAGAGGTTGGGTGAAGTGTGCGTGTAGAGGTGGGGAGGAGTGTGCGTCTAGAGGTGGGGAGGAGTGTGCGTCTAGAGGTGGGGAGGAGTGTGCGTCTAGAGGTGGGGAGGAGTGTGCGTGTAGAGGTTGGGTGAAGTGTGCGTCTAGAGGTGGGGAGGAGTGTGCGTCTAGAGGTTGGGTGAAGTGTGCGTGTAGAGGTGGGGAGGAGTGTGCGTGTAGAGGTGGGGTGGAGTGTGCGTGTAGAGGTTGGGTGAAGTGTGCGTCTAGAGGTGGGGAGGAGTGTGCGTCTAGAGGTTGGGTGAAGTGTGCGTGTAGAGGTGGGGAGGAGTGTGCGTGTAGAGGTTGGGTGAAGTGTGCGTCTAGAGGTGGGGAGGAGTGTGCGTGTAGAGGTTGGGTGAGGTGTGCGTGTAGAGGTGGGGAGGAGTGTGCGTGTAGAGGTGGGGAGGAGTGTGCGTGTAGAGGTGGGGAGGAGTGTGCGTGTAGAGGTGGGGAGGAGTGTGCGTGTAGAGGTGGGGAGGAGTGTGCGTGTAGAGGTGGGGAGGAGTGTGCGTGTAGAGGTGGGGAGGAGTGTGCGTGTAGAGGTGGGGAGGAGTGTGCGTGTAGAGGTGGGGAGGAGTGTGCGTGTAGAGGTGGGGAGGAGTGTGCGTGTAGAGGTGGGGAGGAGTGTGCGTGTAGAGGTGGGGAGGAGTGTGCGTGTAGAGGTGGGGAGGAGTGTGCGTGTAGAGGTGGGGAGGAGTGTGCGTGTAGAGGTGGGGAGGAGTGTGCGTGTAGAGGTGGGGAGGAGTGTGCGTGTAGAGGTGGGGAGGAGTGTGCGTGTAGAGGTGGGGAGGAGTGTGCGTGTAGAGGTGGGGAGGAGTGTGCGTGTAGAGGTGGGGAGGAGTGTGCGTGTAGAGGTGGGGAGGAGTGTGCGTGTAGAGGTGGGGAGGAGTGTGCGTGTAGAGGTGGGGAGGAGTGTGCGTGTAGAGGTGGGGAGGAGTGTGCGTGTAGAGGTGGGGAGGAGTGTGCGTGTAGAGGTGGGGAGGAGTGTGCGTGTAGAGGTGGGGAGGAGTGTGCGTGTAGAGGTGGGGAGGAGTGTGCGTGTAGAGGTGGGGAGGAGTGTGCGTGTAGAGGTGGGGAGGAGTGTGCGTGTAGAGGTGGGGAGAAGGCGGCTAGACAGGTGCTCAATCTTAGTCGTCACCGGTGCCTGCCGCGGCATTTCTCTTACGGGACCAGTTTGGAGTCTCGAGGTCAGAGTTAACGTGGCCGTTTGAGCACAGGGCGAATTGTTCAATGGGCAGCTACAAGAGATGTGCGCCGGCCCAACGGTTGGTAACTGGGTGCAGATGGGCCTCGAGCCATTAGGTTCAGCAGCACAATATCGTGTATTGTATACTATTGTAAAGCTTAGAGACAGGTCTTTGGGCATGATTCGAGAGGTAAAGTATCCGAGTATTTCTAGATTATATCTTGGCTTCGTATGACAGAGCTGTACTCAAAGTCATAGGGGTCGGGAGTGACTGGTCCGCAAACCATGAACAATGCAGGAGTATAGATATAGATATCTTGTCGGTAAAATTGCGCACCGGTTCTGAGCTGGAATGTGGGTGATTTCCTAATGGTCCGGCACACAGAAAAGTTTGAGAAGCACTGATCTAAACGGGAAGTGATAACCTGCCTCTTTCCCCCCACCCCCACCCCACCCCACCCCACTCCACCCCCCTGAGAGTAGCTCTTAGTAAACGTCCACGGGCACAGCCCGACACATCAGTGTCTTCCTCAAACTACTAGGAACGTCGAAAATATGAGGGGCCATGACTCGATAGTCACGTATTTACATGTGATCGTCACAGGAGAAGAGTCGGAACGAACTTTTTTGTTGCACCCATGAAGATTTTTGTTTTGGGTTGATACACTAAACCAGGTAATTAAAAAAAAAATAATCTGTAAAACAAAAAATGTTAAAAAAAAAAAAAAAAAAACAAAAAACAAAAAAAATTAAAAAAAAAAAAAAAAAAAATTATAGGGGCGGAGGGGGGGGGGGGGGGGGGGGGGGATCGCAACTATCGACCCCCGGGCTCTTTTGGTGTCCCTGTTATAGTCTAACTGTAACAAAATGTTCTCTTTTTTCTAACCCATCAAAATACCAAAACTTTAGATTTTCTACCAGCAGGAACTTCGACATCGATCGCCCTGTCCATTGATCTCTTTGTTGATATATCTCTCGGGGTAATTTAATTTAACAATGGGCCATGGCTCGGGTTGCTAAGAAAATAATTGCTTATTTCCCTCGCTTTGTCCACGTCTGTCCTTTTCAAGCTATTCTATTTTCCTTGGCTCATTTTTTTTCACCGGCAGAAAATGTCCCTCCTTTATATTTTAGTTTCGTAGCTGCGTTTTCAGATCAGTGCACTCGACATATTTTTTTGTTCTTTTAACAAAAATTTCCCTGGGTACACATTTTTTAATGTCTGAAAAAAAAAGAAGAAAGAAAAAAAAACGGTCTATTTAGGGTTGTAGGTGAAAACAGAATCCGGTTAATAAAGTTAAATGGCAGGCAAATTGATCATTTGAAAGCAAATGACTAAAAAGGGAAGCGAGACCTTCAAGCCGGTTTGGATTGAACCATAAGATAAAAAAAAAGTTGGGGCCCCACAATCCTAATGCAATGCAGCCTCGCACAATGCATTGGGCCTCGTAATCCGGCAGGGCCTCAACATTCATAGGGCTTCTCTATCCACAGCAGCATCACAATCCGGTAAAGCCTCACGTTACCATCGGCCCCGAAAATATCCAGTAAGGCCTCATAATCCAGAAGGGCCTCACAATACAATGGTGGCCTCATAATCCACTGTGCCTCGGGTACCAATGTACCCATAACAAATACATACCGAATTCCTAAGCCAATGTACCCATAACAAAAACATACCGAATCCCTAAGCCAATGTACCCATAACAAATACATACCGAATTCCTAAGCCAATGTACCCATAACAAATACATACCGAATTCCTAAGCCAATGTACCCATAACAAATACATACCGAATTCCTAAGCCAATGTACCCATAACAAAAACATACCGAATCCCTAAGCCAATGTACCCATAACAAATACATACCGAATTCCTAAGCCAATGTACCCATAACAAATACATACCGAATTCCTAAGCCAATGTACCCATAACAAATACATACCGAATTCCTAAGCCAATGTACCCATAACAAATACATACCGAATCCCTAAGCCAATGTACCCATAACAAATACATACCGAATCCCTAAGCCAATGTACCCATAACAAATACATACCGAATCCCTAAGCCAATGTACCCATAACAAATACATACCGAATCCCTAAGCGTACTGACGTGTACGTAGACCGCCATTTACACACTAAACCTTATAAAATGTCAACTCCTTCTAGATTCCCGGGCATTGGTTTTCATGCCGCCATGGTTCGTTTCCTGCTTATTCATTTAACAAGAGGTCTCCGAGCTTTTTCTTTAACCCAGGGCATCACAATTATAACTGGAGGACTGCAGTCATAAGGGTACAGAATGAAATAATAACCCGCGTGACTTCCATTCCTTAGACGGTAAAATACAAAAATATAATTTAATTAATTTTTTTTTTTTAAAACGCCTGGATGCCTTAGGCCCAGTAAACCACGGGTTCTTCAAGCCCGACAGCGAAATGCCAAGCTCAGGTGAAACTTTTCAAATCAAATGACATGTCCATTTACTTACATTGAACTATATCTGTTGTCATGTTTTTGGGGGGTTATTCTTTTTTTTACATTTTTTTTTCCTAAGCAAAGAAGCGCCGATGTATCGAATGAAAATTGAAAAAAACAAAGTTCTGTGAAATTATGTCTGGTGTTAGTGTCAGTCAACAAACATCACAACAAACAAAACAACAACAACAACAACAAAAAACAACAAAAAGGGTGAAAGTAAAAGCACAAGAAGAATGTTTGAGAGATACAGTGAATTGGAAGGGTCCGTAGGATAAGCCACAAGAGAAACAGGGATTGCGAAGAATAAGATAATGAGGTCATAAAGAGAAGGCACTAGAGGATATTGAATGAATGAAATCACATACGTGCACTTGTTTCATGGGTAATCCGAACATACCTCTGTGGCGTTAAAGGGCGGCAACTGCAGGCAAACGGGAGATAATTAGAACATACAGGCGAAAATGGCACACACAAAACGTATTTTCGCACGCAAAGTAATCAGAAGTAAAAAAATCGTTCCACACATATGATAAATATACACACCTGGACCCAACTGATCAATCTGCACACAACAACTGATAAATCTGTACACAACTGATAAATCTGTACACAACTGATAAATCTGCACACAGCAACTGATAAATTTGCACACAATAACTGATAAATCTGCACACAACAACTGATAAATCTGCACACAACAACTGATAAATCTGCACACAACAACTGATAAATCTGCACACAACTGATAAACCTGTACAAAACAACTGATAAATCTGTACACCACTGATAAATCTGCACACAACAACTGATAAATCTGAACAGAGCAACTGATAAATCTGAACAGAACAACTGATAAATCTGCACACAACTGATAAATCTGCACACAGCAACTGATAAATCTGCACACAAAAACTGATAAATCTGCACACAACAACTGATAAATCTGCACACAACAACTGATAAAGCTGTACCAACAGATAAATCTGTACACAACAGATGATAAATCTATACACAACTGATAAATCTGCACACAACAACTGATAAATCTGTACACAACAACTGATAAATCTGCACACAACTGATAAATCAGCCTACAACTGGTAAATCTTCAACAACCGATAAATCTGCACACAGCAACTGATAAATCTGTACACAACTGATAAATCTGCACATAAATGATAAATCTGCACACAACAACTGATAAATCTGCACACAACAACTGATAAATCTATACACAACAACTGATAAATCTGCACACAACAACTGTTAAATCTGTAAACAACAGATAAATATATACACACCAGCTGATAATTGTGTACACAACTGATAAATATGCACACAACAACTGATAAATCTGCACACAACAACTGATAAATCTGCACACAACAAATGATCAATCGTCACCCAACAACTGATAAATCTGTACACAACAACTGATAAATCTGCGCACAACAACTGATAAATCTGCACACAACAACTGATAAATCTGCACACAACAACTGATAAATCTGCACACAACAACGGATAAATCTGTACACAACAACTGATAAATCTGCACACAACAACTGATAAATCTGCACACAACAACTGATAAATCTGCACACAACAACTGATAAATATGTACACAACTGAAAAATCTGCACACAACAACTGATAAATCTGTTCACAACAACTGATAAATCTGCACACAACAACTGATAAATCTGCACACAACAACTGATAAATCTGCACACAACAACTGATGAATCTGCACACATCAACTGATAAATATGCACACAACTGATAAATCTGTACACAACAACTGATAAATCTGCACACAACAACCGATAAATCTGCACATAAATGATAAATCTGCACACAGCAACTGATAAATCTGCACACAACAACTGATAAATATGCACACAACTGATAAATCTGCACACAGCAACTGATAAATCTTTACACAACAAATAATAAATCTGCACACAACAACTGATAAATCTGCACACAACAACTGATAAATCTGCACACAACAACTGATAAATCTGCACACAACAACTGATAAATCTGCACACAACAACTGATAAATCTGCACACAACTGATAAACCTGTACAAAACAACTGATAAATCTGTACACCAACTGATAAATCTGCACACAACAACTGATAAATCTGCACACAACAACTGATAAATCTGCACACAACAACTGATAAATCTGCACACAACTGATAAACCTGTACAAAACAACTGATAAATCTGTACACCACTGATAAATCTGCACACAACAACTGATAAATCTGAACAGAGCAACTGATAAATCTGAACAGAACAACTGATAAATCTGCACACAACTGATAAATCTGCACAGAGCAACTGATAAATCTACACACAAAAACTGATAAATCTGCACACAACAACTGATAAATCTGCACACAGCAACTGATAAATCTGCACACAACAACTGATAAATCTGCACAGAACTACTGATAAATCTGCACACAAAAATTGATAAATCTGCACACAACAACTGATAAATCTGCACACAACAACTGATAAATCTGCACACAAAAATTGATAAATCTGCACACAACAACTGATAAATCTGCACACAACAACTGATAAATTTGCATACAACTGATAAATCTATACACAACAACTGATAAATCTGCACACAACTGATAAATCTATACAAAACAACTGATAAATCTGCACACAACTGATAAATCTATACACAACAACTGATAAATCTGCACACAACTGATAAATCTATACAAAACAACTGATAAATCTGCACACAACTGATAAATCTATACACAACAACTGATAAATCTGCACACAACTGATAAATCTATACAAAACAACTGATAAATCTGCACACAACTGATAAATCTATACACAACAACTGATAAATCTGCACACAACAACTGATAAATCTATACACAACAACTGATAAATCTGCACACAACAACTGATAAATCTGTACACAACAACTGATAAATCTGCACACACTATCAACGCCTGAACTTCCTATCGACTAAATTTAACAAGCATTCACGCAACGCTCTTTTTAAATATGCCAATTAGCGCTAACTTCTGGGAATTCTATTTTGTACGCCTATTGTACACACTTTTTACAGTTATACATACATACATACATACATTCAGAATCTTTATTTACGATATGATTACATGCACACCATAAACACGTAGAATAAACATATATACATTTGATAAAACTACACACAAATGACAAACCTACACATACATGATAAACGTACACACATATGATGAGCCTAGAGTCATATGAAAAAAACCCGGACACTTATAATAAAAACTAAACACATGTGATACAGCTACACACCTCGGGTAAACCTACACACATAAGGTAAAACTGCACACATATTAAAACTAGACTTTTGAAGAAAAACAAAACTATACATATAAACTGACCCACAGTTAATAAAGCTATAGGGCATGTTATAAACCTACACAAACACGATAAGCAACTGACAAACTTTATTTATATAGTCAGCATTCACCTAAAAAACGACAATAGGCCAACCCCCACCCCCAACCCCCGTCAACCCAGCAAACACGCCATCGGCTCTAACAACACTGGTAGCAATGTATCACGTTAACATTCTCTGCAGTCTACAAGCTCACCAACGACGTGACAAACAAACACACACAAAACACACAACATTTTTTTTTTAAAGCCAGAGAGAGAGAGAAAATAAAATAAAAATCGATAATATCATTAGCTTTTTGTTTAAGCGAGTGCACAACCCTGGGATGCCAGCATTTAATCTAAGTGGGTTGGTGTGGACCTCGGTGTTTAACTGCGGCTCAACAGTATTTTTATGGGTAAATAATCGCCCCGTGAACGGCGTGTGGATGCCCGAGGGCGGAATGATAACCGGGCAACAAAACAATATATTTTAAAATGGTTAAATCCCGGACTGCTGAGTAAGGTAGGGACCTGGACTTCATAGGCTCATAATGATGATCTTAGGTAGAGGTTATTTTCTTTGAGAGTACAAATAGTTAATGGAATGACGTCATCAATTTTACATATTTACGTAACGATAACTCGGCAACAAAATAAAAATATATTTTAAAATCTGGTTAAATCCCGGGATGCAGAGTTAGAGAGCTGGACCTGTTGGGCTAATTACTGATGATGAAGTAAGGCAGAGGCTATTTTCGTAGAGAACACAAATAGTTAATGGTATGACGTCATCAATTTTTACGTAATGTACGATGGTTTACAATGTTCTTTGAGGAACTGGGGGACATTTTGTGACACCGGGTTCAATAATTTTTACAAAATGCATACGGTGGGGAGAAAAAAGAACTCGACGGAGGGGAATCGCCATTTGGTACCTTAGCAGCCCTGGCGATGTTTTATTGTGACTTGGTTTATCAAAGGGGAAAAAACATAAAAAGAGTCTAATGAGTTAGGTGTTAGAGAGAGACAGTAGCATTCCTCATCCCACCATTACAAATAAGTCTCTGTGGGATTGTGTGGATGACGTGATAGGTCATGAAAGAAATGTCCACATTATTTCAACGGGACTAAGAACATATAAAACCTAATGTGATTTTTGGGTGAATGCAACTAACTAATGACGTCATTACTAACGTTTGATGGAGTCGGGGGGGGGGGGGGGGGGGGCAACAAGGGTAAAATACATCACATGAATAGGACCAGTTTTAAAAAGAAGAA
>CAXITT010000449.1:319257-379857 GCA_964033795.1 Lymnaea stagnalis | reverse complement strand
ATGTCTAAAAAGAACCACGGCGTCTAAAAAACACAGCGCTTAAAGAACCAGGCGTCTAAAAAGAACCAAGCGTCTAAAAAGAACCAGAGCGTCTAAAGAACCAGAGCGTATAAAGATCCACGGCGTCTAAATAAACGGAGAGTCTCAAAAGAACTAGAGCGTCTAAAGATCCACGGCGTGTAGAGAAACATAACGTCTAAAGAACAAGGGCGTCTAAAAAGAACCAGACCGTCTAAAGAACCAGACCGTTTAAAGAACCAGACCGTTTAAAGATTCAGACCGTTTAAAGAACAAGACCGTTTAAAGAACCAGACCGTTTAAAGAACCAGACCGTTTAAAGAGCCAGACAGTCTAAAGAGCCAGACAGTGTCAAAAGAACCAGACCATTTAAAGAACCAGACCGTTTAAAGAATCAGACCGTCTAAAGAACCAGAGTGCCTAAAGAGCCAGAGTCCTTACAGGAACAAAGCGTCAAAAGAACCAGAGCATCTAGAGAAATCAAGCGTCAAAAGAACAAGAGCGCTTAAAGAAATAGGGGGTGTCTAAATAGAACCGAAGCGCGTAAAGAACCAGAGCGCATAGAGAACTAGAGCGTATAAAGAACCAGAGCGTCGAAAGAACAAGGGCGTCTAGAGAAATAGAGCGCCTAGTGAACCAGTCGTCTTAAGTACCAGAGCAAATATAGAATCAGAGCGCCTAGAGAACTAGAGCATCTAACGAACCAGGGCGTCCAAAAAACAAGATTGCACAAGAGCCTCAAAAGAACCAGAGCGTCTAAAGAACCAGGGCTTTTAAAGAATTAGAGCGTCAAAAGAACCAGAGCGACTTAAGAACCATGGCGTCTAAATAAACAAAGCGTCTAAAGCATCTAGGCACGTAGAGAACCAAGGCGTCTAAAGATTCAGAGCGTCAAAAGAACCAAAGCCTAAAGAACAAGAGCTTCTGAAGAACCAGAGCGCATAGAAAAACAGAGCGCACAGAGAACCAGAGCGCCTATAGAACCAGATAGTCTTTAGAACCAGGGCACCTAGAGAACCAGGGCGTCAAAAGAACCAGAGCGCCTAGAGAACTAAAGCGTCTAAAGAACCATGCCGTCTAAAAAACAGCGCCTAAAGAACATGGGCACGTAAAGAATCAGAGCGTCTAAATATAACCAAAGTGCCTAAAGAACCAGAGCACTTAGAGAACCAGAGATTTTAAAAAACCAGAGCGCCTAGAGAGCTAGAACTATAGCGTTTAAAGAACCAGACCGTCTAAAGAACCAGTGCGTCTAAATGACCAGAGTGCCTAAAGAAATAAGTGTCTAAATAGAACCAAAGTGCCTAAAGATCCAGAGCGCTTAGAGAACAAGAGCGTCTAAAGAACCAGGGCGTCCTAAAAACAGAGCGTCTAAAGAACCAGAGCCCCTAGAGATCCAGGGTGTCTAAAGAACCAGAGCCCCTAGAGATCCAGGGTGTCTAAAGAACCAGAGCCCCTAGAGATCCAGGGTGTCTAAAGAACCAGAGCCCCTAGAGATCCAGGGTGTCTAAAGAACCAGAGCCCCTAGAGATCCAGGGTGTCTAAAGAACCAGAGCCCCTAGAGATCCAGGGTGTCTAAAGAACCAGAGCCCCTAGAGATCCAGGGTGTCTAAAGAACCAGAGCCCCTAGAGATCCAGGGTGTCTAAAGAACCAGAGCCCCTAGAGATCCAGGGTGTCTAAAGAACCAGAGCCCCTAGAGATCCAGGGTGTCTAAAGAACCAGAGCCCCTAGAGATCCAGGGTGTCTAAAGAACCAGAGCCCCTAGAGATCCAGGGTGTCTAAAGAACCAGAGCCCCTAGAGATCCAGGGTGTCTAAAGAACCAGAGCCCCTAGAGATCCAGGGTGTCTAAAGAACCAGAGCCCCTAGAGATCCAGGGTGTCTAAAGAACCAGAGCCCCTAGAGATCCAGGGTGTCTAAAGAACCAGAGCCCCTAGAGATCCAGGGTGTCTAAAGAACCAGAGCCCCTAGAGATCCAGGGTGTCTAAAGAACCAGAGCCCCTAGAGATCCAGGGTGTCTAAAGAACCAGAGCCCCTAGAGATCCAGGGTGTCTAAAGAACCAGAGCCCCTAGAGATCCAGGGTGTCTAAAGAACCAGAGCCCCTAGAGATCCAGGGTGTCTAAAGAACCAGAGCCCCTAGAGATCCAGGGTGTCTAAAGAACCAGAGCCCCTAGAGATCCAGGGTGTCTAAAGAACCAGAGCCCCTAGAGATCCAGGGTGTCTAAAGAACCAGAGCCCCTAGAGATCCAGGGTGTCTAAAGAACCAGAGCCCCTAGAGATCCAGGGTGTCTAAAGAACCAGAGCCCCTAGAGATCCAGGGTGTCTAAAGAACCAGAGCCCCTAGAGATCCAGGGTGTCTAAAGAACCAGAGCCCCTAGAGATCCAGGGTGTCTAAAGAACCAGAGCCCCTAGAGATCCAGGGTGTCTAAAGAACCAGAGCCCCTAGAGATCCAGGGTGTCTAAAGAACCAGAGCCCCTAGAGATCCAGGGTGTCTAAAGAACCAGAGCCCCTAGAGATCCAGGGTGTCTAAAGAACCAGAGCCCCTAGAGATCCAGGGTGTCTAAAGAACCAGAGCCCCTAGAGATCCAGGGTGTCTAAAGAACCAGAGCCCCTAGAGATCCAGGGTGTCTAAAGAACCAGAGCCCCTAGAGATCCAGGGTGTCTAAAGAACCAGAGCCCCTAGAGATCCAGGGTGTCTAAAGAACCAGAGCCCCTAGAGATCCAGGGTGTCTAAAGAACCAGAGCCCCTAGAGATCCAGGGTGTCTAAAGAACCAGAGCCCCTAGAGATCCAGGGTGTCTAAAGAACCAGAGCCCCTAGAGATCCAGGGTGTCTAAAGAACCAGAGCCCCTAGAGATCCAGGGTGTCTAAAGAACCAGAGCGTAGAAAGAACCAGAGCGTAGAAAGAACCAGATTGTCTAAGGAACCAGAGAGCTTAGATAACCAGATCATCTAAAGAACCAGAGCGTCTAAAGAACAAGAGCGTCTAAAGAACCAGAATGTCTTAAGAACGAGAGGGGATTAAGAACCAGGGTGTCTAAAGAACCAGAGCGCCTAGAGAACCAGAGCGTCTAAAAAAACCAGAACACATAGAGAACAAAGGCGTCTAAAAAGAACTAGAGCATCTAAAAAGAACCAGAGCGTCTAAAAAGAACCAGAGCGTCTAAAAAGAACAAGAGCGTCTAAAAAGAACCAGAGCATCTAGGGAACCAGAATGTCTAAAAAGAACCACGGCGTCTAAAAAACACAGCGCTTAAAGAACCAGGCGTCTAAAAAGAACCAAGCGTCTAAAAAGAACCAGAGCGTCTAAAGAACCAGAGCGTATAAAGATCCACGGCGTCTAAATAAAAGGAGAGTCTCAAAAGAACTAGAGCGTCTAAAGATCCACGGCGTGTAGAGAAACATAACGTCTAAAGAACAAGGGCGTCTAAAAAGAACCAGACCGTCTAAAGAACCAGACCGTTTAAAGATTCAGACCGTTTAAAGAACAAGACCGTTTAAAGAACCAGACCGTTTATAGAGCCAGACAGTCTAAAGAGCCAGACAGTGTCAAAAGAACCAGACCATTTAAAGAACCAGACCGTTTAAAGAATCAGACCGTTTAAAGAACCAGACCATTTAAAGAACCAGACCGTTTAAAGAATCAGACCGTCTAAAGAACCAGACCGTTTAAAGAACCAGACCATTTAAAGAACCAGACCATTTAAAGAACCAGACCATGTAAAGAACCAGACCATTTAAAGAACCAGACCGTTTAAAGAATCAGACCGTCTAAAGAACCAGACCGTCTAAAGAACCAGACCATTTAAAGAACCAGACCGTTTAAAGAACCAGACCGTCTAAAGAATCAGACCGTCTAAAGAACCAGACCGTTTAAAGAACCAGACCATTTAAAGAACCAGACCGTTTAAAGAATCAGACCGTCTAAAGAACCAGACCATTTAAAGAACCAGACCATTTAAAGAACCAGACCGTTTAAAGAATCAGACCGTCTAAAGAACCAGACCGTTTAAAGAACCAGACCATTTAAAGAACCAGACCGTTTAAAGAACCAGACCGTTTAAAGAACCAGACCGTCTAAAGAACCAGACCGTCTAAAGAACCAGAGTGCCTAAAGAGCCAGAGTCCTTACAGGAACAAAGCGTCAAAAGAACCAGAGCATCTAGAGAAATCAAGCGTCAAAAGAACAAGAGCGCTTAAAGAAATAGGGGGTGTCTAAATAGAACCGAAGCGCGTAAAGAACCAGAGCGCATAGAGAACTAGAGCGTATAAAGAACCAGAGCGTCGAAAGAACAAGGGCGTCTAGAGAAATAGAGCGCCTAGTGAACCAGTCGTCTTAAGTACCAGAGCAAATAAAGAATCAGAGCGCCTAGAGAACTAGAGCATCTAACGAACCAGGGCGTCCAAAAAACAAGATTGCACAAGAGCCTCAAAAGAACCAGAGCGTCTAAAGAACCAGAGCGTCTAAAGAACTAGAGCGTCTAAAGAACCAGAGCGACTTAAGAACCATGGCGTCTAAAGAACCAGAGCGACTTAAGAACCATGGCGTCTAAATAAACAAAGCGTCTAAAGCATCTAGGCACGTAGAGAACCAAGGCGTCTAAAGATTCAGAGCGTCAAAAGAACCAAAGCCTAAAGAACAAGAGCTTCTGAAGAACCAGAGCGCATAGAAAAACAGAGCGCACAGAGAACCAGAGCGCCTATAGAACCAGATAGTCTTTAGAACCAGGGCACCTAGAGAACCAGGGCGTCAAAAGAACCAGAGCGCCTAGAGAACTAAAGCGTCTAAAGAACCATGCCGTCTAAAAAACAGCGCCTAAAGAACATGGGCACGTAAAGAATCAGAGCGTCTAAATATAACCAAAGTGCCTAAAGAACCAGAGCACTTAGAGAACCAGAGATTTTAAAAAACCAGAGCGCCTAGAGAGCTAGAACTATAGCGTTTAAAGAACCAGACCGTCTAAAGAACCAGTGCGTCTAAATGACCAGAGTGCCTAAAGAAATAAGTGTCTAAATAGAACCAAAGTGCCTAAAGATCCAGAGCGCTTAGAGAACAAGAGCGTCTAAAGAACCAGGGCGTCCTAAAAACAGAGCGTCTAAAGAACCAGAGCCCCTAGAGATCCAGGGTGTCTAAAGAACCAGAGCCCCTAGAGATCCAGGGTGTCTAAAGAACCAGAGCCCCTAGAGATCCAGGGTGTCTAAAGAACCAGAGCCCCTAGAGATCCAGGGTGTCTAAAGAACCAGAGCCCCTAGAGATCCAGGGTGTCTAAAGAACCAGAGCCCCTAGAGATCCAGGGTGTCTAAAGAACCAGAGCCCCTAGAGATCCAGGGTGTCTAAAGAACCAGAGCCCCTAGAGATCCAGGGTGTCTAAAGAACCAGAGCCCCTAGAGATCCAGGGTGTCTAAAGAACCAGAGCCCCTAGAGATCCAGGGTGTCTAAAGAACCAGAGCCCCTAGAGATCCAGGGTGTCTAAAGAACCAGAGCGTAGAAAGAACCAGAGCGTAGAAAGAACCAGAGCGTCTAAGGAACCAGAGAGCTTAGATAACCAGATCATCTAAAGAACCAGAGCGTCTAAAGAACAAGAGCGTCTAAAGAACCAGAATGTCTTAAGAACGAGAGGGGATTAAGAACCAGGGTGTCTAAAGAACCAGAGCGCCTAGAGAACCAGAGCGTCTAAAGAACCAGAGCGTCTAAAGAACCAGAATGTCTTAAGAACGAGAGGGGATTAAGAACCAGGGTGTCTAAAGAACCAGAGCGTCTAAGGAACCAGAGAGCTTAGATAACCAGATCATCTAAAGAACCAGAGCGTCTAAAGAACAAGAGCGTCTAAAGAACCAGACTGTCTTAAGAACGAGAGGGGATTAAGAACCAGGGTGTCTAAAGAACCAGAGCGCCTAGAGAACCAGAGCGTCTAAAAAGAACCAGAACACATAGAGAACAAAGGCGTCTAAAAAGAACTAGAGCATCTAAAATGCGTCTAAAAAGAACCAGAGCGTCTAAAAAGAACAAGAGCGTCTAAAAAGAACCAGAGCATCTAGGGAACCAGGATGTCTAAAAAGAACCACGGCGTCTAAAAAACACAGCGCTTAAAGAACCAGGCGTCTAAAAAGAACCAAGCGTCTAAAAAGAACCAGAGCGTCTAAAGAACCAGAGCGTATAAAGATCCACGGCGTCTAAATAAACGGAGAGTCTCAAAAGAACTAGAGCGTCTAAAGATCCACGGCGTGTAGAGAAACATAACGTCTAAAGAACAAGGGCGTCTAAAAAGAACCAGGCGTCTAAAAATAACCAGAGCGTCAAAAGAACCAGAGCATCTAAAGAACCAGAGTGTCTCAAGAGCAAGAGCGCCTAGAGAACCAGAGCGTCTTAAGAACCTGGACGTCTAAAGAACCAGCGTCTAAAGATCCAAGACGTCTAAAGAAACAGAGAGTATAAAAAGAACCAGAGTGTCTATAGAACCAGACCGTCTAAAGAAACAGGACGTCTAAAAAACAGGCGTCTAAAAAGAACCAGAGGGTCTAAAACCGTGTTTCCCAATTTGATTGTTTAAGGGGGCAATTCGAAAAATGAGCTGTCTAGAATTTGAAAACCAACCGTCTGCTAGGATTTGACTTGTATTTTATTAGGAGAATCCTTAAAGTCTCACTTTAAAATACGAGTTCTTTAAAGTGTAAAAATCCGTTGATTTTGACAGTAATCAATAGTCTCAGTTGGCAAGAAAAAAAAGGCTGCTTAAAATTAATGAAAGATGAGAATCCAGAAATGCCACTTGTGCACTGCGTTACTCAGGAAAAATTGCGCCTGTTCTCAATGAAGTATTTAATTCAGTTATAAGGTGTAGCCATGTTCACAAAGGTGACCATTGTGAACGTCTCTTCGAGCTATTTTGTGAAGAGCACAACCCAGACCATGTGAGACTTTGAGCTCACACCTTCAAGTACGCTGGCTCTCGAAAGGGAACTGCTTGAAAAGATTTATGGAACTGTTTGATACTCTTGCAAGTTTTGAAAGTGACCAACCAGGAATAAGGTACCTGTTAACGGGGTCGATGGTAAAGCATTTGTGAGCTATTTAGCCGATATCTTTGAAAAACTAAGTATATTAAATAAACCCATTTCAAGGAACAAATAATACACTTGTCGCTGCACACGTGAAGGTATGTGGTTTCATTACCTAACCTGAATTATATCATAGAAATATAACAAAAATTTTGAACAAGTTTCATTGGCGCCACCAAAAATGTGAAGTGACTGATCACCGTTATACTTGTGATTGTCGATCGTCTGAAGATTCTATCGGCTGATTTTAAAGAAATATTTTCTAATTTGAAATCAATGGATGATGCCGTCAGTGTTAGTGGAATTGTCTGATATTTCATCTATGCAGTATCAAAAAGATCTCACAGAAATGCAAAATTATGAGTCAGTTAAAACTTTTTTTTAATATAAAAGGAGCGATGGCATGGCTTTGTGGAGAAACAGTAATCAAATATCCGAATTCAACTATTGTTACCGTTTCCATCTTCATATTAAGCTGAATGTGGATTTACTGCTACAAATTATTTGCTGCAACAGCAAAAACGAACAAACAAACACAAAAATCATCTGGATATAACACAGCGGGGAGACTTGAGACTGAAGCTAACTAAATTGCAACCTAACATAAAATCTCTTGGCGGCAGGCATCAAGCACAAACATCTCACTAAATTTAAGTAATACATATTTACTAATAATTAAAAATAACACAGAAAAATCATTTATTAAAATTATTTCGTACTTAAATTACGATTCTCCGTTCTATGTTTTGAAAATTCACTTACTACGTTTCATCACCAATTTCCTAGGGATTTCTTTCTAAAAATCTATCTTTTAAGTTTCTTCAGTGAACAACCCTATTTTGGAATATTAAAAAGTATGTAAATGATGCATTTGGGGGGGGGGGGGCATAAGAATTTTAGAAATGCTTAGGTGGGGCATGGCACAAAAAAGGTTTGGGAAACACTGGTCTAAAAGGTGTTATTGCCTATACATTTATCAAACAAATTTTTATGACCCAGTTCTTCATACTGGATCAAAGTCTCTGAAATCTCATGGTCTTAAAGCCTTTCAATTCAACTATATATATGTGTGTTTGTGTCGCAATTCTAAACCACTTCATCTAACATCAGAGAAACAGTCACACATACCAATTTAAAATCACATCTACCGACACACACAGCGTCATCCATACACGTCAACCAAATCACCCACCCACAATTACAGATGAGACAACCCGTAAGGAAATTATAGATATGAACGCGCCTCGAAAGAGTACAATGAGTAATCGTACTCGTATGAAAACACCGGGGCCGCCACATCTCGATACCGCCCGCGGGCTGTTGGTGCTGATGCTGGTAGAGGGAACTGGAGGTTGGGGGAGGGGGGGGTGAAGGGAGGGGGGGAGGATTTCACAGCATTGGCTCGTGTGGAGAAAAATCGATTCATGCAAGACACTGGGGCTCAGGGGTCAATAAGAGAGGGAGGTATACAAATGGCAACGTTGCTCCTGTATTCAGGGGCTGACGTCATCATACACAGTTCTTTTTAGAGCATTTGTTGGTTTTTTTTATTTTAGAGGATGAATTTTTTTTACCTTGGAACATGTCACTTACATATTCAGTGATATGTAACCTAACAAGTTTGACAGATCAGTACTAAGCTATCAGTGTCCCCATTTTTTTCCCCCTTGACCCCTAGGGGCACATTTTGCAGTGGCACACCTAGCACTGTTCTCACGGCACACCAGCCACAGCTGAGGGTGTGCTCACTATCAACGTACCATGTTTACGATCGCTGAACAGCGTAAAACATCCACCTTTTCTACAAGTCAACTTCCCCGCGCATTAAAAAACACAAAACGTTGACTGTCAACTGTGATGTAAACACTGACTAAAAACAATGATTCCGACTCCTTGTTGTCAAATCCGAGATCCCAACACACCGGCATGCAGTGAAAAGTTTATCTTATGCTCTAGGAAATAATGGTGTGGGGAAGAAGGGAAAAAAAAAAAAAACATTGGCGATTCGGGTGTCCCCACCCCCAAAAACACATTTTTTTTTTCCTCTATAGAACAGATACGTAACTAGGGGCGGGCGACATTGGCGCTTGGACAGCGTGATTTTTGGTTTCGTGGTACAGAAAAGGAATTTCGCTGTTGTGTGTGTGTTTTTTTAAGCTGACACTTATTATCATTTAAAAATCTACCGCCCTGAAAGAAGGATGGTGGCTTTAACGACAAACAGGTGAGTGTATAATTATAACAACATCATCACAATCACCAGTGCATAATGTTTTTTTTTTTTCAAATCTCTTAAAGAAGAATTTTTTTTAGATGATGAATTGTGATGAAATGTGTTTCCTAATGCAAGACATCAAATTGTGGGGTTACTCAGTAGGCGGTTCCTGAGACAAGATGATCTTTTGTGGGCAATTAGTGTGAATGCTGGCCCAGTAATCCATCACACGGAATGTGGTCAGGAGGATGGAGAGTGAGAGAAAGCATTGCGCCCTTCATTTGTTAGTGTGTAAACCTAAGAGGGTAGACCGGCATATGCATGGAAAGCTGTCCACAGTAATAATTCTGAGGCACTTCAACTTATTCACTCATACCTAACCCATTACCCATGCCCCATCATACCTAACCCATTATCCATGCCCCATCATATCTAACCCATTACCCATGCACCATCATACCTGACCCATTACCCATGCCCCATCATACCTAACCCATTACCCATGCCCCATCATACCTAACCCATTACCCATGCCCCATCACACCTAACCCATTACCCATGCCCCATCATACCTAACCCATTACCCATGCCCCATCATACCTAACCCATTACCCATGCCCCATCATACCTAACCCATTACCCATGCCCCATCATACCTAACCCATTACCCATGCCCCATCATACCTAACCCAGGAGAAATAGATTATATTCTGTGCACTAACTTCTTACACTCAAAGACAAAACGATATCAGATTTTATTCTAAGCACAAAGAAAAAAATCCCAGTCCTCAACGGTTTGTGAAATCGATTAGCTTATCCAAGGTATGGTTAATAGACTGTACAATAAATAAAATTATATATGACTATAAGGAAAAATAGATTATATTCTGTGCACTAACTTCTTACACTTAAACTTTCCGTGGGAGTGTTCGGTTATCCCGAAAATAGGTTTTCTGCACCAACCAATTCGTTTGGAAAATCAATTCTCTGCTGTAGTAGTTTGAAGACCCCTATCTGGGGTACTAAAATTTTCTTATGGACAAAAATTTTAAAATTTTAAGCTAAATTAAGTACACAATAATTCTCTAAGAGTTGTCAAGCTCACAGGCAGTTTAGGTGCAAAAACAATTGCCAGGCTTGGATATTAAAAGTTATAAATAAAAGCATTTACATCAAAACAGAAGATTTTTTTTTTTTTAATTTTCCTTGTCTTTGAAAACACGGTGATTGCTCCAATATAAGAATGGGATCTATAGCTTTAGAAAACGTGTTCTTGTCGTCTGATAAATTTCTACAAGTAACCTATTATAGGAATAGCAATCATGTCATATGACATGCCATGGCCCATAATCACACACAGATTATGTACATATAATGTAAAAACCAAAGGCGTGGCGGATCACAAATTTAAGAAGCCCTGCCCTGTTTACTGGTAACTTAACAGGGTACTGGCAGTTAGCCCAGTAACTTTAAAGATGATAGGAGCACGAGTGAGGAAGGGGTGGTATGTTTAATAATATCATTCAAGATTAGTAACACCTTTTTGAAGACTCAGATTTAACAAATTAAATTGTTGGCAGAGTTCTGTTATCTGAAATAATGAGTGTTTCAGAAAACTACAGTTGTGGGGAGCAATGCCATTCTATCTGCCAATAACAATGGCGATCACTTGTGCTTTTAACTAGTTTCTATTTCTTGCCATCTTTTCCTTTGGCCTATCTGCTGAAGAGGCTCTTAGCTGAAACGTTCTTTTCATATTGTCCTGTCTTTTGATTCAAGCTTCCACACACCTTGTTTTACTATTTCTTTCTAGTTATGCCTCTGATTATATCACATAAAATTTTACATCTATAAAAAATTAACTTACCTTCTTTCCTATGCCTTTATTCTGTCTCAATCAGCTCTAGATTCCTGAATAGCTCTTGAATGTCTTTGAATTTGATCTTGACATAATGTTTCAACTGTGGCGGAGTCACCAAAAAAAGAATTTTTATTTGTTCCTCAGCTTCTATATAACTTTTGTATCTCAATGTAGTCTGAAGATAACTGATAGAAAATAAAAGGCATGGTATGAGCTGAATATATTTTATTATGTTAAGACGGTGAATAATATATGTAAGAGTTGCGAGTGATAGAATTTAAGGTGAAATTTTAATATATCCTTTAAAACAATAACCACTAATTGATACCATTATACAGAATAAAATAAAGCCGCAAAAAAGAACAGGAAATTTGGTCATAGAGCCTCCATCAGTAACAAACCGTAAACACCAAATAAATTTTTTTTAAACTTTACAAACAAATTTGTGCACAAAAATGTAACATCAACAGAACTAGACCATATTAAAATGATAAAATATGATCAGAAATATCTAAAGGGACTGGGAATTCAGCACAGCCATTTGTTGGTGTAAGAAATTTACTGCAGCCCAGCCTGTTACTTAATTCAATTAAAGTTTAGCAAAATGTGTCAGCATCCTTGCAATTGTTTTAAAATTGACATCTCAGGGTTGAGATGAACATTGGAAATATACATTTTTAATATCTATTTTTTTTTTAATTGAAACTTTAATTTATTGTAGTCCTATTAAGATTAGAGTGAGGGTACGCTGCTTCACTATGTACTTTAGGTGTCATTTGGTTTTTATATTTACTCTAATAAGGTTCATTTGCTGCAAATTTTAGAAATGTGAATACACATAAATAAAGTCATGCCAGTGAAAGGACTGTGTTTTAGTTGTTGGCAAGCCATTCCTTTGATCGCCCATTCAGTCTGACATTTAAAGTACTTTTTAAAGACATGTGTGTCTAGAGTCTGAGACAATTTGGATGGCATTATAACAATGAGTGAGTGGCAACAGTTAAAGGAAATAGATAAATCTCACCACTTCCTTGGGCCTTTTGAGAGGGCAGTGGTTAGGGGGTATATAAGATAATGATCATTATGATAGAGTAACAAATAAATTTTAAATAATTTTTTTAAATACTTTTTTTAATCTTATACACTAAACAATCATCATAGGTTAGGAATTTCATTATGATTTCATTATTTTGAAATCAACTTTTTTTTTATCATTATAACACATACTTGCATTTGATTGGCTGCTGATTTTCTATAACTTTTTTTAAATTTTGCTATTTTGTCTTTTTTGAAAAGGCCAGCGCAGTGAAATTGTTAAAATTCACTGAAATGAATATTTTGCAGTGGTACATAATTTTTTGATAATTATTGGTTAGTAAAATATTTAACTGATGCTTTAGCTGCAAACATAAATGTATTGTGAGCTTTTTAATTTTCAATTGTATAGTATTTCAGTGTTATCTGTATAGCATACAACTGAAATAGTATTTTTTTAAAGTACATGTACTACACAACACTCATGGTGCACTTCACACAGTGCGCAGTTGGTCTGAGAGTAATATTTCAGAATTATGGCTATTATACAGAACGCTGCATTATTTATAAACTAAACTGTGCTTCCCCACTTTTCTGTGAAACAGACCATGATGAAGATAGACACATTGCAGCAAGGACCTCTCTACCCTAAAACGGTAATTTATATTTTTTTTAATAAACTAAATGGCACTCCTGATTTAAGGCATTGTAACATGTATTTTATACCATTATACAGGATTTTCTAAAATTCTTCACCTTTGGTGGACCCACAACTATCCCAACAGGGAACTCATTACTCATGGACAGATGGTGGACATATTACTAATTTAAGAGGTACTTCTGGACTGACAACTGTAGACATGCAGCAATTGTAGTACAACAAAAATAATTCATTTTATATTAAACAGGAGTTAGGCTAATTTTAATTAGTATTTAATTGAGAAACTTCAATAATTAAATGATAATAATTTTTTAATCTAATTTAAAAAGTAAATGATAAAGATGCAAGTTTTGAAGTTTCAATACAAATTCATGCCATTGCCAACATACTGACTCATACTCGTAATTACTGTAGGAAAATAAACTTGCTCAAGTAAATTAAATATTCAATTGATTAAAATTTAAAGAAGCCTAAATGCAATGCCGATGCCCTGCCTAGCCTAATCATTTTACTTTATTGCCTTACTTTATTATAAATTTATTTATTATAGATTGGCATTTGGCTTACTGCTATTAGTATTGCTGCTTGGCGCATTGATTTCTGCAGCACTCTACAAATACAATACTACACACTACAATGTAGCAATACTAATAGCAGTGACTACATAACTAACTGAAACTGTAACTTTACATTACTACTTTAATTTTAACAACTTCGACTTCAGTTCTTTACTACTTATATTTTATTAGAGTTAGAGTTTAGTGTATAAACTTTAACTTAGTTATTATTATTAGTTATAAGTTATAAGTCAACTTATAAGTTATAGGTTAGTCCACAGAACAACTTACACTTACTTGCAACATTAATATTAATGATTAACTTGACATTGTCAATTGTCATTCATTAAATTATTTTAATGAAGAATGTATATTTATAATTTTCAATGTCAATTTCAATTTGAAATTTCTTTCAATAAAAGCATAAGCCGCAATGATAAGCGTTCATTAATTTCCATTAAACTATATTTAATAATTGAATAATTAATTTAAATTATGAACTGAGCCATGAGTCTGACTTTGAGTCATTTGACTCCGATTATTTTGACTCCGCTATTAGCCTTGGCCTTAGTCTACTCTCACTGAGTCTTACTCACTCTTCTTAGATCAGTTTGTTTACATCAATATTTATTTCGTTTCGAAAGATCTGTGAAAATAGTAATGGTTTTACATAAAATTGAAGTTAAAAATTAGTAACAGTTTTGTAGCAAAACAAATAGTTTTTTTTTTCCTTTTTTTGTTCAATTATTTTCTTTACTGGGGAGTTCGGAAAATGGGGTGGGAAAAAAAAGGGGGGGATTTTTAAAAAATACCATTAATTGGCTTGCATTTATGTTTTCAAATATCTTAAATTTAATCGGGATATTTTAATATTAATTAATAAAATTTAACCTAAGAGCTTTTAATTGTATGGGCCTAATTGTAATGATTTTAACACACTGTATTGTTACACTAGAATTTGAAAATATGCTCTAGTCTGCATAGACCCTTGTTTCCCAACGTGGGACCTACGCCCCACAGGGGGAATTTGATTGTTCATGGGGGCAATTTGAAAAATAAACTGGCTAGATTTTGAAAACCAACAATCTACTATGATTTAATCCTCCTCCTGTCATCATCATGTCCCTTAGTCCTTCGACCTTTGGGGCGCCACAGATGACATGTGAACCATCCTCCTCCATTCCTCTCTGTCTTCAGCACTACGCACTGCATCGCATCTTTTTTTTCTTTATCTTCCTCTTCTTCTCCCTCCTCCTCTTGTGGTGCCCTGCAGGGCTGCCACTCACTTTTTTCAAATTTCCCAAGATTTGGTGAACAAATTTCCCAAGATTTCCCAAGATCATACAAATATATAAGAGTTTTTTTTTTTAAAGGGGGGTTTTCTATGTAATTAATGTAATAATAGATTGAATCAATGCCCCTGAAAAACATGGTATATTAATGGACTGAAATTTATTGAAAAAGACATTTAAAACATGTTTATCACATTAAAAAAAAAATTTGTTTTAAAAAAAATAATTTATAATCCAAAATATCAATACCCACTGGAGTTAGGCTACTAAATATTACCTCCGAATTCTCTGATAAAAATATAATCTACAATACATGTGTAATAGAAGTCACTTGGAAAAAAAAAGCATACAAGGCTAATCAACACAGAATTCCTTTTACAAAGGCAAAAGTTTCTTCATCAAAAAATGATTTTTTATTATTGTAAATCTGTTGATTACAAGTGGGGTTTGCAAAGCAATTAAGCAAAATTTATTAATAATAATTGTAGTTAAAATGGATTGATATTACGATGAAAACAATAAGTGTTTTATTTTTTCTTGTAAAATTTACATTATAACGATTTTTTCACAAAAAAAAAAATACTTTTAAAGGAATTGTTCATTTATAATCCTACAACGTAGGCCTATACTGCCTATACTATTAATATCTTAGTTACCCGTGTTTCAATCCACAAATATTTTTTCTAATTGATGAAAATTAGGCTGGATTTTTTACAGATGCATTATATTTTGAACACATTGTAGAAGTAATTGAAATAATAAAATTCTACTATGGCATGGATTCTTGATTGAACACTATCGTTCACTCTTTGGCTTGTACTGTTTTTCGTATGGTTGCTAATGTCTAAGAGCATAATGATAAAGTTTCCGAGCCTACCCCCCCCCCCATTTAATAAACATTCAAAACCTGGATGTAATTTGTAAATCTTCAATTTTTTTTTTAAAGAGAAAATTGAATTTTTTAAAAAAATTATTAACTTTTTAATAATTCACAATATTAACTTTAAAATCAGAAGAGTTTTTATTTATTTTATGAGTGGATTTAAAAATTAAAACCAGAAAAGAAAATGAAAACAATTAATTTTTTGCCTTGTTACTTTAAAAATTATTTTGCTTTATTTTTACTTTATTTTTTATCAGATATTGTTGCGTTTTTTTCGAAAAATATAACAAAATTTTCCCCTCAGTTAAGATTTCCCAAGGTTTTGCATGATTTTCAAAATTATTCCCCAGATCCCAAGGGGGGTCGTGAATTCCCAAGACCTTGGGAAATTTCCCAAGGTGTGGTAGCCCTGGTGCCCTGCAATATTTCTTTGGCAAACCCTTGTTTCCTTGTTACGTGGCCGTACCATTGTAGTTTGCGTTTTTTTCACAGTCACCAGTAGGTCATCGTATTTGAGGGGTATTTTAAAAGGAAAATCTTTAAAGTCTCAATTTAAAATAAGCGTTCATTAAAATTTAAAATAAGCGTTCATTAAAATTTAAAAGTGTTGTAAAAATTATTTAAGTTTCTTCAGTGAACAACCCTATTTTTTTTAATATTAAAAATTATGTTTATGATACATAGGGGGCATAAGAATTTTAGAAAGGCTTAGGTTGGGCATTGCACAAAAAAAGGTTGGGAAACACAATATAGTTTGCAGTAAATTCATTTCTTAGGCTAAGAACTAATCAATTAATTTAGTACATGTTATAGGACTCAAGTCATTATTACTTAGGGATTTTGAATTTTTTAATTTTTTAGCAGTTACTTCCAATCAGTGGTGAACATAGGGCCTGAGGATTTGAAGGAGACGACAGCAACGGACGTCACGTTTGGAGTTTAAAGGCCTATAATCCTATATGAGATTTTTAAAATGGTATTAGTGTGGGTGTTTTGTTGTTATTGTTTTTTTGTTGGGTTTTTTTTGTTTTTTTTTTGTTGTTGTTTTTTTGTTTTTTTTTTTTTGTTTTTTTTTTGGGGGGGGGGGGTGGGGGGGGTATTTTTTTTTTTTGGGGGGGGGGGGTAGGGGGCATACTTTTTAGATGGTGACATTCACCGCAATGCCACATTTTTGTTCAGTTAATATAGTATAGGCTACGACTGTTGACAATCGTTCAATGCTCCCATTTAAAGCTGATCACTTTTGACTTTGATGAGGGCTCTACATAAAGGCAGTAGAAAAATTCAGTTTCGAATATATCTATAAATCAAACATAAAACACACATCAAACATGAATAGTAAAAAAAATTACACTGCAGCAAACAGTCGTTTGTAAGCTCACATTCACATTATATTGTAAAATTAGTCACAATCGATAAGCAGGAATATCAGTTCTATCTTAGCGTCGTTATGATAGGCTAATAAAATGATATAAATACCTTCATACTGAAATTTCGCACGACTGGAACAAACGAGGAAGAGATTTCGTCATAAAAACATTCTTGAACACTTAATACCGGTACAAAAAGGAAAGTTTTTATCAAGGGAGATAAACATTGTAAAGGTTTTATTTTCAGAAAATGCAATGAACTTGCGGCCCTTCTAAAAATTAAAAATATATATATATTGAGGTGGTAGAGCTAAAATCTAATAAATCTAATACATTTAATTGATGAAAAGAAAAAAAAAGAAATTTTTAACGGGCAATAGCACTGGCAAAAAACACAAAAATTCAAGAGTGTAAAGTAGTTAACAATGGATGTACCAGAAATAAATGTGAGAAACAGTCACGACATAAAACAGTTCAGTCTGTTCATTTCAAAATAAACCAATCAACTTCCTCTGCACTTGCATTTTGTTTCATTTTTTATTCTTTTATTGAGCTCATGATTTTTAACATCAAAATTTACATACATATCAATGTAAAATACGAGCCAGCACATTCGAATTGGCTTTTTGTTTTTTTTTTTCAGTTTTTAAAATCATATTCGAAAGTGAGTGTGTGTGGAGGGGGGGGGGGGGGGGGGGGGGGCAAAAACCCTAAAAGGGGGTTTTTTTTCTTAATAGGGCTTTTTCTTGGTGGGGTGGGGGGGAGTAATCCAAACAGCAGGTGAGGCTTCTGCTTTGAAATTTTCTGCATATAATGTTTTTGACTGGAGAGACCCCCCCCCTACCTACCCACCCTCCCTGGCTGTCTCCTCTTATGGAACGCCGCTGGGGCATTTCACAAAATAATTCATTTCGAACATTGTGAACAGGCTCACGAGTTTCATTGAATGAAATCAAATATCCATTACTACGCCTGCTCACTCGAACGCCTCAAGTTAAAGCGGCAAAGGAAAAATCAAAAAGGCGCCTAAATAAATTATTTACGTCATAACAAACCCTCCCGCCGACACCTGCAGACTTCTAACATGAGTGCTGACTTCTGGGAAGTTCCTTCTTAAACGCCTCAAGATCACAGCGTTACAGCCATACGTATGTGCGTTTGGAGGTTTTGTTTGTGATTAAATTCCTCAAGGAAAATTTGCATAATGTGGTGGAATTCAGGGGAAGGGTTTTTTTTTTTTATATATAAAGGGGTGGTGGGGGCTCGTGTCTTCAAAAATGCATAAAAATAGACAAGAAATCACATAACTTTAGAACCATTGCAGCCAGAACTTTGGATACCATGTTGTTGGTTTTTATTTTTTGGGGGGAAGGGGGGGGGGTGTCGCTTTTTTTTTTCAATACTATATTTTTAATCCTAGAAAAAAAATGTTATAGACATTATCTATAGTTGTTTTTTATTTTATTTATTTTTTTTTTATTTTAAAGAATCAACATATAAATCCAGGCGCCATTTAAAACGCTAAAGTAAGAATTTAGCGTCTGACGTTCAATGGATCTGGTGGGCAGTAGGAACAAGGATTGTCATTCACGCAGCTTATCGGAATCTCAGATAAGCTGTTCAAAATAATTAAATAATTAGCTTTTTTTTTTCCCTACAGCGCCATGTTCGATCCATTTTACATTGGACTGACATCATCGCTGCTCTGTAGTCTGGTGACCATAATTCTGTTAGAAAAGTTATGTTTTGATTTATTTTTTTTTTACAAGTATATTAACAATTCATCAATATCAACATCTACTATTCATCAACATCTACTATTCATCAACATCTACTATTCATCAACATCTACTATTCATTTGTCCGCCCGGCGTATTCACCTTTTTGAATCCATTCATGACTTTATACCCCCCCCCCCCCATTTGCGTTACGTTACCCATGCATTCGTTGGCTCGCCAATTTCTTTCTTCCCATCATCTATCTCCACGACCGTTTGCCCTCATATCATTCTTTAATGTTCCCACCAATGGCGTCACCAGGGTCGGTGTCACCCAGTGCGGTAACTAATGGCATCACCCTCTCATGATTTCCCAGGGACATCCTCCAAGTTGGCATGATTAGGTGGTTCAACCTGATCTGATCCAACCTCAAAGTCTGGCAGCACCCGGTTCTTGTGGCGACCTGCGCTGATTCAACCTGCTGCTGGTTTCATCCTGCTCTGGTGGCAACCTGATATGATCCAACCTGATTTTATGCAACCTGCTTTAATCCAACCTGATCTTAATAAACCTGACCTGATCCTACCTGCTATAATGGTGGCACCCTGTTCTGGTTGCAATCGTCTCTGATCCTCCCTGCCCTGGTGACACCCTCTCCTGGTGACAACCTTCTCTGATCCTCCCTGCTCTGGTGGCACCCTGTCCAGGTGGCAACCTTCTCTGATCCAACCTGCTTTGGTGACACCCTGTTCTGATGGCAGCCTTCTCTGATCCAACCTGCTATGGTGGCATCCTCTTCTGGTGGCAACCTGCTCTGATACAACCTGCTCTGGTGGCATCCTGCGCTGGTGGCACCCTGTGCTGGTGGAAACCTTTGCTTGTGGCAACCTGCTCTGGTGGTAGCCTGCTCTGGTGGCACACTGCTCTGGTGGCACTATTTTCATATATTTAACTATTTTTAAATCGACTCGAGCGAGCACTTTAAATTTTAACAAATTTCTATGGGGGTGGTAGATACCATGTCTGCTTGGGATGGTTTCACCCGGTGAGGTTCGCACCCCCAAGTGACGCCACTGCTTCCCACCCGACAACCCATAAATCAGTTCATCCGTCCATCCATGTGCCATGCATTTTTGTCCACTGCCCCTGCAACGTGGATGATTACATTCTGTATGATCGTGTGTATGTCCCTTTGTCTTACAATAGTTTCTTTTATGCTCTCCACATTTTATGTTACCACTCTCATACCTAACCACGATAACCATTTTTTTTTTTTTTAAAAAGGAGACCAAAAAAATGTATCCTTGTACACTAGTGGGAACAAATCATGAACTAGAAAAAACGGGACACACCCAAGGAGGGTTTGGGGTGGGGGGGGGGGCTACCCTAAAATGTATCCTTGTACACTAGTGGGAACAAATCATGAACTAGAAAAAACGGGACACACCCAAGGAGGGTTTGGGGTGGGGGGGGGGGGATACCCTCCAGCTAAAGCTTAACTATTTTGAGACCTAGAAATCTTTTAAAATTTACCTTCACTTTTGTAATTTAATTTAAACTCTGAGGCATATCATAAACGAAAACAATAATTTTGCAGAGAATACTCATGTATTTATACATATTTTACAAAATAATACAACACAGCAAATTAAATTTCTCTAGTCTAGGATTTAAATTGAGGATATTAGGCTGTTGAACCAGCCATTGTTAAAACCTCCTTCTTTTCTAATAGGTGAAAATTCGTTTGGTTTTAGAAACGGGACATGTAGGCGTCCCGAAAGACTTTTTCGGGACACCGGGTACGATCGTGAAAAAACGGGACAATCCCGTTTTTACGGGACGTTTTGTACACTGATTTGTACACTGATTTAAGTCAGTGAAAAATTAAAAACTAATAAGCTCTTTCCCATACCTCGAAATTTCATAATGCTTGTATTTATTTTAATATTTCTTAACTTGCCAGTTTTGAATTTCCTATTTCATTTGTCACTCTTATTCTTAGATATCTGGATGTTCTGATCTAGTCTCAATATCTGGATGTTCTGAACTAGTCTCAATATCTGGATTTCCTGAACTAGTCTCAATATCTGGATTTCCTGAACTAGTCTCAATATCTGGATGTTCTGAACTAGTCTCAACATCTGGATTTCCTGAAATAGTCTCAATATCTGGATGTTCTGAACTAATCTAAATATCTGGATGTTCTGAACTAATCTCAATATCTGGATGCTCTGAACTAGTCTAAATATCTGGATTTCCTGAACTAGTCTCAATATCTGGATTTCCTGAAATAGTCTCAATAGCTGGATGTTCTGAATTAGTATCAATATCTGGATTTCCTGAAATAGTCTCAATATCTGGATTTCCTGAAATAGTTTCAATATATTGATGTTCTGAACTAGTCTCAATATATGGATTTTGAGACCTAGTCCCAGTAATTTAAACCGTCGCTCCCCCACACCAGCCCTATGGGAAAGAACTATTTTTAGACACATTGAGACTTACTTGCTGCCAATAACAACAAGAATGGTGAGGAATATCATGTAGAGAAATGGAATGATGATCCCGATGTGTATGCTCTTACTGTCTGCTGTGGACCAAGTAGAGCAACGACATTAGCTTTGTGTGCTGTCATAAAGTAGTTGGGGAGTAGATCGGTTGACACAGAAATCCTCAACCCCCCCCCCCCTTTTTTTTTTCTTCCTGTCATTCTACGTGAAATGCATTCATATTAGACAACTTGGCATGTAACTAACGATACCCTGAGATCGTGACATGATGTCGTTGATGTAATCAACACTCACAATGCAAGGGCTACCACAAATACTGTTTCAAAATGTTGGGGGGGGGGGGGTGGGGGCAGTAGTGACGCTACATCATATATATGTAAATATATTTGTGTGTGTGTCGAGAGTTTGTATTTTTCTCAAACTGTAAAAGTTTTTCGTGGGGGCGGGGGGGGGGCGGCTAAAATCATGGTCCACCTGGAGCGGCACCAATCCTACCCACGCCACGAAATTTTGTCTCAAATCAGTCAAAGTAGTTTTCTAAGTTACAATATACTACGAGACGATGATTATGTTCACCTTCGCTCTGTCATTGATGAATGCATACATTTATATCAACTAACCTCCAACATTCACCTCCCGGGGGAAACAGTCGTCCAGGCTGATCGCCGCCCACGGGGCTTTGGCGAACTGGACATCGCAGACCCGACACTCCCCAGCGTTCTCCTCATCGTTGTAGAAGCCAGGACCGCACGGGTGGCAGGATTTGTTCCAGTCATGCATCCACCAGCCTTTGCCGCAGCCCACTGACGTTAGGACGAACACAGTTAGTGCAACACTCGTGCGTATAACATGTACCCCAGTATAACCGGGGTCAGCAATATACCCCATTACCGGGGTCAGCAATATGCCCCGCTACCGGGGTCAGCAATATGCTCCACTACCGGGGTCAGCAACATGCCGCATTACCGGTGTCAGCAATATGCCCCATTACCGGTGTCAGCAATATACACCATTACCGGGGTCAACAATATACCCCATTACCGGTGTCAGCAATATACCACAGTACCGGGGTCAGCGACCTTTTGGTGGTAATATGCCAACGTAGAGTTTTTCATTCGTGCAGCGAGCCAACAGCTTGTATGTCTACGTTATAACACGTATTCTTTAGTCAGTTGCTGTAATGTTCGATCTTCCGGGTGCCATTGAAAATAGCTCTGCCTGCCACGTGTTGCAGAACACTGTTCTTGTATGTAAATAATAATTAGATCTGTCGTGTATACAGTTAGGAAGCACATATCACTGGCGGCTTTTTACTATAGTCTTCCAGCCAAGTTTACTAAAATCTCAAAGTTATCACTATTCACCTCATATATATTTTCGCTTCTCGCATGTCCTGCTTCCTTGGGCTTATGAGAAAATAGCCGGACCCGAAGAAAAAAAAAAACTGCCCCCCCCCCCCCCCCGGTTAAGCCCTAGTTGTTAACATTGTATTAAACTTTTCTGCCCACATCAAATAAAAAAAAAAACTGCAACACCTTTTGGAGAGATTTGCTTTGTGACCGACAAGGAGTAAATCCTTGATTTGCTTAAATCTAGCGGTCCTGCAAATCATACGGACCGGACGTACACGATCGTCACTCACCACAGACATGCATGCCCGCGTCCACGCGGTAACCCAAATTCTTTTCACAATAATACTCTTTGACCGCGTCTTCGTACGACAGACCCTCCAGGCTGACTTGTTCCGTGCTGTTGTGTGATGACTTGGAGTAAAATCCTGAATTAAAATCAGAATGTCATCTCTAGTAGTAAACACGAAAAACAACAAAAATGGCAAGAGACCAAATGGTAGTTAAAAATGCACTTTCCTTTTAAATTTACTCCTACCATGTCTACGTATTCATTATTACTGAACAATGTTCCCTTTAAGCTGCGTGGCTGTGCGGCCGCGCAGTAATCTCACAGACGCCGCGCAGCAGTTTTGAGTACCGCGCAGCAAATTTCCACTTATGTGTGTATCTGTAGGCTGTAAAATTTTGCGCACAAAAAAAATTGATGCTGTAAAAATTTGGACACAACTTTATGATCTTCCACACGAACCAACAAACCTTAGAGGGAACATTGTTACTGGACGGTCATTTTTTCTTTTTTTAATGTTCATTTCTCTATTTGTTTAGAGGAAATCACGAGTAAAATGAAAGCCATCCAAACTAAAACTTTACAACTTGTAAATCCAGTCGTAATTCGGCAAATTATTTATTTGCAATGACTTGCATTGCATCATTTATACTTAACGTAACTTCCGAGAAAGCTAAGACGCTTAAACCGTGCAAAACATTTAATTCAAAACATATTATGTGTGCGGTATAGATTTTTAAAAAGCAAAATAGAGTGGCTGATATTTAAGAAATTTTGGTTTTGGAAAATCGTACTTCCGGAAAAAGAAAAAAAAAAAGAACACTTAATTTTTTTTGAAAACTGGTTTCTATTTCTTATTGTATTTGCTTTTGTCTCGTCTGTCGAGGAAGGCTCTTAGCCGAAACGTTGTTATCTTATTGTCCTGTTTTACGATTTAAGCTTCCCCATACCTTGTTCTACTATTTCCATCACTTAGCTTGAACTCAGTCCTTCATTTGTTTTCTGATATTTATGGCAAGAAATCATAAAAGCGATTGCGTAAGTCAATCTCAAGCTAAAATATCGATACTACAAAATTTACTATTTTTAAAAAAATGGAAATGTGTGTGTGGGGTTGGGGGGGGGGGGAGTTGCAGCGTCGACCATTTTTAATGAGAGTTAAAAATCTGACCACTCGGAAAACAATGGGATAGTAGGCCTACATCTAGTCGGAAAGCTTTTGAAAAGTAGATTAAAATCTAGAACTGGGAATTAGCTTGGTCACGAAATAGTAAATAAGTAATATGCAGTAACCCCCCCCCCACCCAACACACACACACACACACACACACCCACACACGTGTACTTAAAAATAGATTTTATTGATGTTTCTATTACCTAATTTCCTAAACATTGAACTGATCACCGAGTAGGACAGAAAAATTATCTTGGAGTCTCTGACGTCAATCTGACTTTGAGTTGCGGTAGTCATGGCCATGTCCGTCAGTGTAAACTCTGCCTAGAATAAGATCGGCGACAAGAGACAGACTCAGCGTTAACTTTGCCTAGAACAAGAAGGCGATATGAGACAGACAGAAAATCACCATAGATTCTGTAAATTTGTTAAATTTGTTGTTGTTTTTTTAAACACGGAAAATTTTAATCCATTTTTTTTAAAAATAAATTTTATTATTAGCTGGTAACCAACCGAACGTTAAGGAAAGTTAAGACTTGCAAGTGGCTTAAAATTTTGATAGTATTGAAAGGCTGTTTTTTTTTTCCTTCTATTTTTTCGTGAAGGGTCCGCAAACTCAAAGTTCACACCGGGCGTCACTGGCTCAAACTTAGCCATGGCCATGGCATAGATATTATACACATATGTAATTTATAATGCTATTCGCTGCTATTAAAAGATTCGCCGTAACCTATTCGCCGCCACCATATACTCAGTTCCTCTGCCAATGATTTAGCTGCCTTACTTGGTACTCCTGAAATTGATTTAGCTGTCTTAATAATTAGTTCTTCTGCCAATGATTTAGCTGCCTTACTTGGTACTTCTGAAATTGATTTAGCTGTCTTAACAATTAGTTCTTCTGACAATGATTTTGCTAACTTACATAGTTCTTCTCCCAATGATTTAGCTGCCTTACTTGGTACTTCTGAAATTGATTTAGCTGTCTTAATAATTAGTTCTTCTGCCAATGATTTAGCTGCCTTACTTGGTACTTCTGAAATTGATTTAGCTGCCTTACTTGGTACTCCTGATATTGATTTAGCTGTCTTAATAATTAGTTCTTCTGCCAATGATTTAGCTGCCTTACTTGGTACTTCTGAAATTGATTTAGCTGTCTTAATAATTAGTTTTTCTGACAATGATTTTGCTAACCTACATAGTTCTTCTGCCAATGATTTAGCTGCCTTACTTGATACTTATAAAATTGATTTAGCTGTCTTAATAATTAGTTCTTCTGACAACGATTTGGCTAACTTACTTAGTTCTTCTGACAATGATTTGGCTAACTTACTTAGTTCTTCTGGCAACGATTTGGCTAACTTACTTAGTTCTTCTGACAATGATTTGGCTAACTCACTTAGTTCTTCTGGCAACGATTTGGCTAACTCACTTAGTTCTTCTGGCAACGATTTGGCTAACTTACTTAGTTCTTCTGACAATGATTTGGCTAACTTACTTAGTTCTTCTGACAATGATTTGGCTAACTTACTTAGTTCTTCTGACAATGATTTGGCTAACTCACTTAGTTCTTCTGACAATGATTTGGCTAACTCACTTTGTTCTTCTGACAATGATTTAGCTGTTTTTAAAAATGCTTTTGCAAAAACTTGTATTATTTAAAAAATGTTAAAAAATTCAATCATTATTCAATCGCTCAATTTATTTAAAATCACGATCATTTTTTTTTTTTTTTTTTTTTTTTTTTTTTTTTTAAAATTTTTCTCAACTATTTTTTCAAATAATTAATTTAAAAAATTAACTTTAAATCTTGTTTTTGTTGGTTTTTTATTTTTTTTTTTTTTTTTTTTTTTTTTTTTTTTTCTTTTTTTTTTTTTTTTTTTTTTTTTTTTTTTTTTTTGCTTGAAAATTTATCTCAACTATATTATCAAATAACTAATTTAAAAAATGAACTTGAAATCGTGTATTTGGTGGTTGTTTAATTCCCGTAACTTCTGCCCGTGACTCCCAGTGACTGCGATCCAGTTTCGTGTGGTCCAGTTAGTGAAACATCATCATCAAATGACCCGAGTGCATTGCCAGTGTGAATTTTTGATATCTTTCACAATCCACAGCATTAACTCCAGTGGCGTAACTGTTCCAGGCTTCCGGTTGACAAGTCTGCTGTGGCTTGCCGATTAGGAAGCGTCGGCCACCGACCCCCACGGCGTTTGCCTGGAAACATAACTACTGGGCACGACCCACATGGGCAGACAAAGGGTGTGCTCGGTACATGCCGTACATAAAACAGCTCCCACAGGGCTGCCGGCTGTGATATTTCGCAGTCGGAAAGTTAGGCAGAGCCTTGGTAGGGATCATGATTACAAGTTGCTGTTGACGGGTATGAGGCCAGAGGCGAGGGTGGTAACCTCTGGCCGAGGATTCAAATAATGCAGCCGTGAGAACGCTGCCCCTAGGCAACCGTTTCGTCCCAGTTACAGCGTGAACTAGTCGCGTTGTGGAAACCCACTGTGGAATCCCTCTTATAGGGCGTCCGACGCTTTCCCGGGATGGGTGGGGGAAGATATTAGGACGTACATTTTTCCATCCCAAATCCTGAGAAAGTCGATCGAGTGCACTATTTAAACGCATAGTGTCGGATCGACCGGGTGCCTCCTGGTTGGGGCGGCCCCCAGGCGGGGTCCTGGTCGAGCGCCCAGGCGCCCAGGCGGGGGACTTTGGTGAGGGGCCCGTGTGGGGGCTGTCCTGACGAGTGGGCATCTCCAACGTGCCGCTCAGCGGCCCGATACGTCGGACCGGGGAGGGGTAATTTGGGGGGGGGGCATAAGAGTCTAGACTCGCCCCGCTGACGCCATTTCTTAATGTAACAATTCAGTGGCGTAACAAAAGCTATCGCCGCCCGGGGCGGGTCAAGATTTTTGCCTCCCCTTCCTTAAAACAAAACAACAACATGCATTTTGTGGAAAATGCTGTCCCTGAATGTAAAGAAGAATTGTGCTGTTTTGGGCGGAACGCCCTCTCCTCCCCACCCCCTACGGCCTCTCCTCCCCACCCCCTACGGCCTCTTGTGACGTGTTCTTACAACACATTCCATCGATTCTTTATGCAGACAAAGAGGTTACATGTACTTCTGTTGAATTATACCAAAAATACGTTGCTGCTTCCAAGCAACAGTTTGTAGATAATAATTAACCAACAAATCTAATAAATACGCATTGGAATACACAAGAATAAGGTCGTCGATTTAGCGCTCTCTACTAGACTCTTCCAATCTCTACTAGACTCTGCTGGTCCTAGTCTCTACTGGTCCTAGTCTCTACTAGCCTCTACTGGTTCTAGTCTCTACTAGTCAATACTGGTCCTAGTCTCTACTAGTCCTAGTCTCTACTGGTCCTAGTCTCTACTAGTCCTAGTCTCTAATAGTCTCTACTGGTCCAAGTCTCTACTGGTCCATGTATCTACATAGTCTCTACTAGTCTCTACTGGTCCTAGTCTCTACTAGTCCTAGTCTCTTATAGTCTCTACTGGTCCTAGTCTCTACTAGTCCTAGTCTCTACTAGTCTCTACTGGTCCAAGTCTCTACTGGTCCTAGTATCTACTAATCATAGTTTCTACAAACTAACTTTTGCTCTAATTTTCGCCATAAAAACATTTAATTTCTTGGTTATATTTTATGCTATCTGCCGGAATGTACCAGCCCTTAAACAGAACATTCCGCTGACCTCGGCGCTGGCCACGGTCTTACACTCACTTTGGCAAAATCGCCCATTCTGTAGCAATTTGTGAAGTAGCCCGAGTGCATCTGAACTCTCCTCTGACCGGAAACGCTGCCGTCGTCCCCAGGCAACGGCATGACCGTGTTGTTGTACTGAAGCTCAATCTGCCTCAGGATGGATTGGTTTGCGCAAGGGTCAGGCGAGTTCAAGGACATGTTGAAAAGGACGGAGTAGGCGATTTTTCTGCGGGCGTGACGGAACTCTGTGGATTGGGAATCAAATGCGCAGACCCAGAGTTTAACAATATTGGTGACAAAAGTGACATAGAATAAGTTGCTGATATATTTGGAATTTTTTACTCCTCATGTTCGCGTACCGCACCGTGTGACACCATCCCAGGGGGGTGACACCAATTGTAAAATTGCTTATATTGACAGAGCACACACGGTACAGTCTAAGCGAATTTCATAAAAGGATTTTTTTTTTTAAATCGCACGCAAATTGTCCACGCGTGTAACCAATCCATGTGCGTGCTTTATTAAGTGTTCAAGGTTGGTGCGTCAAGTGATTCAACGCCGATGGATGAAGTGTTCGGTTACATTCGTAAATGACAGGGCGCTATATTTATCTAAATCAATGAGTCTTAACCCGGGTTCGATCGAAACCCAAGGGGTTCGGTGAGTCAGTCTCAAGGGTTCGGCGGAGGTCCACACAAAAAATCGGGAGAAAAAAAATCATACTTTATTTTTTCCCATTAAGAAGGGTTCTGTGAATGCGCATATGAAACTGGTGGGGTTCAGTACCTCCAAAAAAAGGTTAAGAACCACTTATCTAAATTCTGATTTATAAAAGCTTTTCCGTGATATCAACTACGATATGGTCGGGTGGTTCTAAGTACATGGATAAAACCGGTAAAAACTTGTTAAAAAAATATTTTAAAATGAATTCTTTACCCATTTATAAGGTTAACAAAATAATCTTGTACACAATTTTCCATTATCTTTTAATAATTTATTTAACTGTATTTAACTTTTTTTTACAGTTTTTGAAATCAAATATCCCAAAAACACTCAAAATCGGGCGCACTTGATCAGATTGATACCAGCCCACCCGTTTTGTTTAGCACTGCACTTTAATGAGAGATGACAGCGAGCTCTACTTATCTGTACCTTTAATGTTTTCCTTTCCTTTATAGACCAATCTCGTTTAATGTGTAGAAAATGTTTTCAGTGTGTAGATTTTGGCTGGTTTTTTTTTTCAAATTGTTACACCGCGCCATTGCATGTTAGTTTTTGGAAGTTTGACAATTGTTTGTTTTTTTTTTTTTGTTTTTTTTTTTCTCTATGACGCTAATTTTATTTATTGGTAAACATACTGATACATTATCTTATTATTAAATAGTACAAATCATATTTATATATAGCGCCACAAAGAGATATATGTACAGATCCTTATATGCTTCGGTTACGTCTGCTGTGAAAAATGGCGGGTGGTAGAAAAATGTTTGATTTTTAGAATCTCAAGTGTATAGAGGAAATTTTTTTTTTAAATTATTGGGGATGAATTTTATATTGTAAGTTGAATAAATTACTTTTTTTTAAAATATTTAACAAAATTTCATTAAAATAACCTAATTTAACCAATCACTCACTGGCGATATCAAATTGATTCAACGCGCCCGGTCTATATATAGTCGTGAAAAGCGCGCGCACGTCATGCAGCACAAGGTCATTTACATGCTGTCTGTAATTTGACGTGTCCTTGCTACCTTTACCTTCGGTCTGATCTACTCGAGGAAGTTACTCTTACACAGCAGTATCTGCAGACTAAAAAGGCTTTACTCTTGACCAAATGGTAACCAACCGATGAGCTTTAAGATTGTTTCTGTCACTTGGTGGAATATGCTATTGCAATGTCCCTTTTCAAATAATAGCGACAAGCAATTTCGTTAGAGAGAAGATTAAGGTTTAATAGGAGAATTGCAGAAGAAAATTTAATAGATGCTGCACTATCTCTGCGATAAGAAAACAATAAGGAGATCCTGGAGTGTATTGATATGCTTTCATTCTGAGCGCCAAATCAGATCATCAGCGACTAAGGAAATAGCAGAAACGTTTGGGGTTGTTCAGCCCAAGAGTCTACTATGAGCAAGTGATGAAGTGTTCTTGGTGTCCGTTCCAAAATTAACCTCTTTCTGTGATGAGTTATCTAAATATGAACTTTTAAAAAGATTTACCAAGGCTTAGCAGAACCTAAAGGCAGCTTATATTGAATTTTTCAAAGTCATGTCCTGGTTACTATTTAATGTTTTGAAAATCTTAGCTGAACGGAACTTCCTAAGAGTCTCTTCCAATTCTCTCGCTAAGCCTTCAATTGTTTCTTACGATCTGTGGGTCTGTGGCTTTATGTGAGCGCACTTTTCAAATCTAAGGCTTATCAAGGACTATTTACGATCCACAATGGGACATTTTAGGCTTTCTAATCTGGCTCTACTATCAATTGAAATGGTGAAGGATATTGATTTTGATCAAGTAATTGACAAGTGAGCAGCTTTGAAGACCAGGAAAGGAAATAATTTAATAAAGTAAATTTAATGTAAAAATAACTAAAACTTAACGTTGTTCCAGTCATTAAATACATATACCTACTGACCTTTAATTAATTTACTTTTTCTTGTCATTGTTATGCTGTGGACTTACTTTAGCAAGAAGAAATCCATCGTGGAAGTAGGAGGTAAGTTGGGGGGGGGGGTGACACCTTGAGTTTACCGCACCGGGTATCACCAACCCTAGCTACCGTAACTTACTTATGCATCCACGCGGAACTTTGACGTCGGTGTGTCCGTTTTTCTGGCAAGTGTAGGAGAAATTCTGGTTGGGGGATCCCCAGGGCACGGCATGGCCAGGTAGGCATTTCAGGATGTACGACACGCGACTCTTAAGCACGAATTTGCCGTTCGGGACATCGTACACTTCTGCTGGACACATGGCTGTGGAAACATAAAAAAAAAGAGTTTTATCAGAGCGCTGCATGGCTCTAGAACTGTCGCTTAACACCACCTCGACACAGTCTCATTGCAAGCCCGAGGAAACCAACACAATCATTGACGTGCAGTTGAAACCTTGGATTATTAATAGGAAGACACAAAGTAAGCGCATTGCTTTGGCGTTAAGACATTAATTTGCTCTTTGCTTTAGCGTTAAGACACTAATTTGCACCTTGCTTTAGCGTTAAGACACTAATTTGCACCTTGCTTTAGCGTTAAGACACTAAGTTGCACCTTGCTTTAGCGTTAAGACACTAAGGTGTTCCTTGCTTTAGCGTTAAGACACTAAGTTGTTCCTTCCTTTTGAGCTAAGACACTAAGTTCCTCCTTGCTTCAGCGCTAAGACACTAAGTTGCTCCTTGCTTCAGCGCTAAGACACTAAGTTGCTCCTTGCTTTAGTTTTAAGACACTACGTTGCTCGTTGCTTTAGCGGTAAGACACTAAGTTGCTCCGTGCTTTAGCGTTAAGACAATAAGTTGCTCTTTGCTTTAGCGTTAACACGTTAAGTTGCTCCTTGCTTTGGCGTTAAGACAAATAGTTGCTTTAGCGTTAAGACACTAAGTTGCACCTTGTTTTCGCGTTAAGACACTTAGTTGCTCGTTGCTTTATCGCTTAGACACTAAGTTGCTCCTTGCTTAAGAATAAGACAATAAGTTCCTCCTGGCTTTGGCGTTAAGACACTAAGTTGCTCCTTGCTTTAGCGTTAAGACACTACGTTGCTTTAGAGTTATATCACTACGTTAAGACACTACATTGCTTTAGCGTTAAGACACTACGTTTTAACTATCGTTGCAACACAAGTTAAGAGTGCAAACTAATAGGGTCATATAAGAACTATAAATGAAAAAAAAAGAAAGAAAAGAGAAGCCCTCTTCCCATCTAATGGAGAGAAAAAAAAACATACTTAGCTTTGGTTGGCCGGAACCAGCATCTGCGATCGCTAGAGGTAACATGAGAAACAGTATAGATAATGAGGATAGATGCGCCATTGTTTATAATATACACAAATTGCATGAATTGGAGATGACGTCTCCACTTTTGGTGCACAGAATGGTGACGTATCTGGTAAATTAAAAAAAAAAAACCAAAAAAATGTGTTGAAAAAATAATTCTAAAAATATTTAATTTCTTCGTAAAAAGTAAATCGCGAGGGAATGTGTACATGCTACTGCACTTCTTGGAATGAGTACATGTCAATGCACTTTTGGGAATGTGTACATGTCAAAGCACTTCTGGGAATGTGTACATGTCAATGCACTTCTGGTAATTTTACATCTCAATGCACTTCTGGTAATGTTTACATGTGAAATTTCGGTGGAGATAAGATTAAGTTTTAAGGAGAGAATGGCAGGAGAACACCTAATAGACGCTGGACTCTCTCTGCGAGAATAAAACAATAGGGAAGTGTATTAATCGCTTTCATTTTGAACTCCAGATCAGATCATCAGTGATCAAGGAAGTAGCAGAATCTGATATGGTTGGGACTGTTTGTCAAACTCCTGTTTATTTAATATTAGTTAATTCACCAAGTTCTTTCACACGTTGTTATGCGTTGTACGAACCTACCTAGTATCTTCACCACTCTGATGCAGTCCCAGCTCCGTTGGATGGGACACGTAGCCCGTATGGCAGACCACCGGCTCCCGAAACAATTATTCTTCGGAGAACTCACGATAGGTAAGCGCTCCCAAGGAGGCCCAAAAAAAAGCGTTACAAAGACTCACTGAAAGTGGCACTAAAGGCATTCAGCATAAACCCTACTCAATGGGTGCGGACAGCCCAGGACAGAGCCAGGTGGAGAGCTGCTGTCAAGAAGGGGGCTAAATCCCATGAAGCTAAGAGAATAACCACAGCTGAGACACGCAGGCTTGTCCCTTTCTCGTTGTAATCCAGTAGCAATGAAGCAACTATTCCATGGCCACGGTGTCATAGATTATTCCGAGCAAGGATCGGTCTAACAAGCCACTTAAGAGCTCACCGTAATCCCAACCCCCCCCCCCGCCCGCCCCTAACCGGATGATTCGATGGTCCTTGTCGACTTCGACGAACGAACAACAACTAACAATGAATCAACTCAAGTCCATTATCATAATAAATGAAACTTTAATATCTAATTATATACCCAGACTGCAAATTTCATATACACATGAATAGCGCAGCTCGCTGTCAGAGAGAACTAAAAACAACCTCCTTTCACAAAGTTCCTTTCAAGACTGTCAGACGAATAGAACGCAAGTCACAAAACAGACTTAGAGATTGCGTCATAGTGGGCATGAAAATACATCACCAAGTCAAGCGCGGGAAGAGCGTTGACTAACTAATTAATCTCTCAAACACACACCACGCGTAATCAAACATAATATTCAGTCTCAACAATTATTAATGAACTCCCACACTCGACACTGTTCAACCCAAGAGTCTTCCATCAGCAAGCGAAGAAAGGTTCTTTGATGAGTTATCGAGGATGAGGTTTTAAAAGAAATAACAAGGCTTAGAAGACACCTAAAGGCAGCAGTTATTTGATTCCACAAAGTCATGGACTGGTCAGTATTTCATGTTTTGAAATTCATAGCTGAATGGTACTTCCTAAAATGCCTTCCAATATTTTCGCTTAGCCTTCAAGTTTTACTATCTGTCTGTCTTTGGCTTCATGTGAGAGGAGCTTTTCAAAACTCGGGCTTAGCAAGAATTATTTACGATCTACCATGGGACAGTCAAGGATTTCTGATTTGGCGCTACTATCAATTGAAAGTGATATTGGTGAAGGATGTTGATCAAGTGGTTGACAGGTTTGCAGCTTTGAAGACCAGGAAAGGAAAATTTTTAATAAAGTACATTTTAAGTAAAAATAACTGTATATTAACGTTGTTACAGTTCTTAAATACACTTACTACATGACTTTCAATTAATTTGTTTTTGTTTTTGTCATAGTTAGAATGTGGAATTATTTTAAGAAGAAGAAATCCATCGTGGAAGTCGAGAAGAGGGTTGGGGTGACACCATGAGTTTTCTGCACCGGTCGACACCAACACCAGCTACGCCACTGGCAATGACTATTTTCTTGGCGTGGCCTCGCCAGCGAAGACACATCTCGCTAAGAGTGGAGATTATGCTGCACATTTGAGCACGTTTCATTGCCTCTATTTTCGGCCCCTTAATTATGTCGCTGAATTTGCATCATACACCTCATGGAGACGCTGGCTAAAGAGTGAAGTTATTTTATAAATGAAAAAAATAAATAAATAAATAAATAGGCAGGGGTTTACGGCTTAGCACTCCGAAAACATACAAAGCCATTAGGAAGATATTTCTTATAGGCTACATAGATCTACTTGTAATGACTCATATATTGCTTACAACGGTGAACCGGGGATTAGTAATACACATAATCAGACTGCCAACGGTGCATTTCTTTGATAAATGACTACTGCTGTAATGTTTATTGTATAAAAATATCGTACTATTTCATTAGTGATTTTTATCCACATGTTTGAATCTAATATCATTTATAGTTTAAATTATTTTTTCTACATATTTATTATATAAAAATAGGTTTCTCAAGCTTGATAAGTCGCAATTGTTATTCTCGCCGCCAGAGCGGAAAGCTGTCGCGTGATTGGCGTGAATTATGTCGGCCCTGTGCCACTTTTCGGGTTTTAATTAATTTTTTTGCCCCCTGCATTCAAATTTGATAGATTGATTTTTTTTTTTCACATCACAAAGTTAGGTCCCAGGCCCCCTGCACAAGACGCTCTATTCGTCTTGGGATTCAAATGTCCTCGGTACTCCATGCAGAATTGAAGACATGACTGCACAAGTCTGTTGTACTCAAAATACTGCAAATACTTAGATCTAGGATATTTTTGGTTCAATTTCATTTTAAACGAGGTGATAAAAATACGGGATTTAAAATAGCGTTCATCTCAAAATAAAGTGTGTGTCTTAATTTAGCATGAACATGTCTTAAAATTTAATATCTCTGAACTATTTAATTGTTTCAATCTATCGGTAAACAGTAAAACCTAACATGGAGGCTATTCATGAATTGAGCAAACGCATCGTTAAAATACCAAATACAAATGAAAAGGTTTATAAAGACGAATGTGCATTTTCATTCGATAATCCAGTGAGTATTTACTTCCCCAGTTCTTTCATAATATGTTAATAAAACTATACTATTCCATATCTTTATCATGGTAATTCAATTAATCCCGAACCGGTTATGAAATTTGAAAGTGAAACTGAAGAAAAGAAAGCGAAACAATTTTAGGCCTTGACTTACTTTTTATTTTAAAGACATTACAAAATAACCTAACAATACAATCTAGCCGTACTATATTAATCAGTTTACTAATTTAAAAATTATCCTCATATGACCAGGCTTTATTAAGTAAAATGAATAAGACTGGTTTTAAATGATGGGTCAATCAATTTTCAATAATTAGTCAATAATAGTAGTAGCAATCAAAATCAATCATTTACACCAGCGTTCTCCAAACGGTGCAAGCCTTACGTTACGGGTCTGGAGAGCATGAATATTGATGTGTAAATAGAAAGAAAATGTAATTAGTAAATCTGGCACCAGTCTCTGGTGCAGTTTCGAAACTTGTCCACCGGTCCATGAAACTTAAAAGTTTGGGAAACGCTGAATTACGCTATTACTATTACTATTAGGCATTAGGTCCTAATTAATAATATAATTTTATTTTATGACAGACATACTTAATTAGTCTATTAGTATTATTAATTAAATAATTATTGAATAATTACTTAGACAATACAGACTATGACAATGTCCACTGAGCCACTGTCTCACTGAGGCCATAAACATACCCCTACCTACCTCCCTTATATTTGTTAAGTTTTACCCAAGCTTATTTGTATATGTATAAATGATAGCATATTTAGTCAGAACATTAAATAATACCACAGTGCCATATCATAATATGAAAAGTGTTACTTTTATAAATATTTGAATTTGAACATTTGCAAGTAAAGTTGTTTATCTTTATCCAATGACACCATGTCAACAACTTTGAATTTTAAAGGAGAATAACATAAATTTTATTCTTTTAATATTAATATGATTTCCAGAATAACTTAATTTCTTTCATTTAACAGATAAATGAAGAGATGGATACAATCCATGATCCAGTCCAAGTCAAACTCAAAATTATTCTTTTTTTTTTAATTCAACAACTGTATTCTCTTCTACAGGAAAGTCCAGATGGCCTTTATATCTGTATGAATTCCTTCCTTGGAGTTGGTAAGAGATATCTCCTGCAATTCTTTGAGAAAACAGGCAATGGAGTCTTTTTACAAATCAGGAGGTTTAGAAAAGAGGTCTGTTTCATTCTTTTAAATAGTTACACTTCTTTGCTATTTTACAAAATAATAGGTTAAGGTTATAGACCTTATTCAAATTGGTCTTCTTCTAATTGATTTAATACTGACCTATTAATACATCTATGAGACCCGCTTCGACATCTTCTAACCGTCCACCTTGCTCCATGTCATTTAAATTTATTAAAAAATTCAATGATGAAGCTGCATTTGAATGTAAGTAAGGTAAATTAAATTTTAAAATTGTTCTTCTGATAAAACCATGAAGTTATGTGCAGTCAGTCATGTAGCTGAGATTAGTGCGCCCCCCCCCCCCCCCTCCCCCGGGTGGGCCAAGATTTTGCCATCCCCTACCCAACAAAAACTATTTTCTTGCGAAAAAAGGAAAAAAGCTGCCCCTCAATATATATAGAAAACAATGTCACCCAGAGCCCCCCCACCCCGTCTTTGCCCCAACCTTCCTACGCCATTGGTTATTTGTCAGACTTGCATTGTTGACTTTACTCATTAAGATTCTTTGGATAGGCTATTCTTCAAATGAGACTTGCTCAACAAACTAAAACTGCAAACATTTCTAGAGTCATAATGAACATTTCTACTAAAAGTCTTCTACAGCAGACAAAGAGGGACATAAATAAAAAATTAGCTGATGGAAGTCCACAGAATTCAACATATTAAACATTTCTAAGCTAAATTACTTTCCTTTTTCTCTACCATTAAATAGCCCATATTCTTTGCAAGGGCTATAGGAACTGTTCTTATTTTTTTTCCAAGTCAAGCTTTAGAACATTGTTTAAATATCTCATTTGATAATTATATTGAATCCTTTTGTTATTGATCATGTACTAAAACACTTTAAAGGGGATCAAGAGCTAATTATCTTTATATTCTTTTTGATGTGTAAGCAATATATGTAATGATATTTAGGCCCATGAGTTGTTAGTTAAATAAGACCTGAATAAATTAGCTTAATTTAATACAATTAGTGAACTACTTAAAGGCCTTATGATAATTTTTGTTTGGGGATTTCATAGATTCCTAAAGATGAAACAAGTACTGCAGATAAGCCAACAAAGCTTGCCATTGGTAAGCAAATTATAAAGTTTTCAACTTAGTAATCAACTTATGATTATTAAATGCTTTAGTAAGAAATTGAATAATTATTTATTAATCAGCAGATAAAATGAATTTTTTTAAACAATTATTTCATAAGTATAGGGATAACTAATATTACATCAGCATCACCAGGCTTGTAATTTTATTTAATATTTTATTTTAGATTTACTTTTGTCAACTTAAACAAAACAGCACCATTGCAAGTTGTTGTAAATTATATAATGACAAAAACGTTATTGTTAAGTTTTAAGATATATATACAAGTGATTACCAAATTACTTCTATTTTCTATTTCTAAGGAGTGGAAGGAGGTTTTCAGACTGACGACAAGAGGTTCGAGTTTGAAGAACATGTTGCCATTGTTATTCTGCCTCAGTGGTACCAAATACCTTTCCCACATGAGAATATTCCACAGCAGGTATTAAGATGAACAATTTTTGTATGATCTGCGTTCATAGTCTAATTTTTACGAACTAGGTTTGAATTAAGCTATGGATGTTAAGCAACTATGAAATTAGTCTTTGTAAATAACTTAACAAGATCCTGCTACACCAGGATCGGACAGTTTATAAAAATACTTGATGTAGCCTTGGCATCCTGCTTGGAAGAAAAATTGTCTTTAACCATTGTTAATACACTAAAACAGTCCTTACAAACGTTTCAATGGCTTTAAAAAGAAAATCTTTATGAACTATTATACTTTCAACAGGTCCAACAGTCTGCCACCATGATCATGATGGCTGAGGATGCAGCCAAACAGGAAGAGGCAGCAGCGATGGCTGGCACTTGGGAAGGAGAAAAGCTTAGGGTATCCAAGTAAGTCCATGTTAAATGTGTAATGGAACTTTAAAAAGGTCTTTCATTGAATACTAAAATTTGATGGTCATTTGCTGTTGTTTTGCATTGCCTGTCTAGAAAAAGATCTTTAAAAAAAGTCCTATTCTTTGAAGACCACAGTCTTGTTTTAGTTCAGAAGTGATTGGGCTTTAGAAAGCAATTCTAGTAACATGTTAAAAGAACATTAAGATCATGTCTGGATTTATTTTAAGGAGGTTATTATTGAGGTGAGTCGTTCATTTGTAAACTCTTAGTCTTATACAATAGTTGGCTCCAATCCCTATCAAAGATCTATGCTAGGTAGTTTTTGGTGTTGTTTGATATTTTAGAAAAACTGCTTATACATAAAATAAATTGGACATGACAGTATTTTAGCCACAAAAAAGGCAAAATCAAAATAAAGAGCTCTAAAATCCAACTGGAGATATCTACTTTCAAAATATAACACTATATCTTTCAAAAAAAACAAAACAAAAAAACCTCCTGTCAGGTATGCTGAAAACTTAGTCCAACTAAAGACTGAAAAGAAAATCCCACCATCGGGTTGGAAATGTGAGAGGTGTGAGCTGACTACCAACCTCTGGTTGAACCTAACAGATGGTTCCATTCTTTGTGGAAGAAGATTCTTTGACGGATCAGGGGGCAATAACCATGCTGTTGAGCACTACCAGCAAGTCAAGCATCCATTGGCGGTGAAGCTGGGAACAATCACTGCTACTAGTGGAGGTAGAGGTTTCGTGTCTGATGTTTATGATACAGTTCATTAATGGGATTTGACATTTCTGAAGAAAAAATATTTGTCAAAGTGCTTTGGAATAATATTCTTGTATCTCAGTCTCATCTTTAAAATTATTTAGAGAAAGACCACTGCCATTTACTTGTTTTATGTAAATACCACGAAGTTCAAAATAAATTTAAAAAAAAATAAATCAAACTAAATAAATCAATCAATATCATTGTTTATGTGTTCCCATCTGTGTAATTAAAATAAAAGAGTGTTGTATGCCCCTTTGACTCATGTTGAAAGTGTCTATAATGATTGTTTTCCTATCTTTCGTATCTCTCAGATGTGTATTCATACGTTGAAGATGATATGGTGGAGGACCCATACCTGGCCAAGCATTTGGCTCATTTCGGTATCAATGTGGCAGCATTGGAAAAGGTAAATATATTTATTCACTGAAGCTTGGAATGCAGTGAAGAGTGCTTCTTCCTCTCCATACTCTGAAACTTTGTTTTTTGTGAGAAATTTAAAAGATAAAAAAAGTAAATTTCACTGCGTTTTTTTTTTTTTTTTTTTTTGAAACATTTTGTTACAGACCTTTTTTTTTTTTTTTGTGAAACATTTTGTTACAGACCTAACAGTAGAGCAATGCCAATATAACTATGTTTCAATTTTAGACTGACAAAACCATGACAGAACTGGAGATAGACATCAATCAGAGGATTGGAGAGTGGGATGTGATTCAAGAGGCAGGCAGCCAGCTGAGGCCTCTCTTTGGGCCAGGATATACAGGCATGCGTAACCTCGGCAACAGCTGCTATATGAACTCTGTGATGCAAGTCCTGTTTAGCATACCTGACTTTCAGAGGAGGTAAGTCAGGCACGGCTTTCTTGGGCATGGCATACATCTTTCAGATCTTGCTTAGTTAATCAGCCATGAATGATCATACAGTCACAGACCTGTTTTATGATTTTGGCATACAGTTTACAATTTTGAGAGGTCTTTTATGATTGTACTCCAAGACCTGTCAGACCTACGATTTAAGTGACAATGCGTGTGGTTAATGTATACATTATATATACTATATGTTTATTTATTTACTAATGAGTTACTGTATTGTACGATTTTGAGACGATATTGTACTATTTTAGTGCGATGGTAACCAGATCTGCAGAAATATATTTTTATTAAAAAATATTTACGTCTAAAAAAATTGAAGGGTGATATATAAACAAATAATTTTCTGAAATTCCATCATTTTCAACGATATCACATTTAAAAAATGTGCCCAACATTGACAGAACAAATTGTATGTTGGGATTAACAAATGTCTTTTTTTCTTGTTTGGAGGCTATTAAAGGAAAAAAAATAATACTAACAATGTTTGGATGTGGAAGAAATTTGTACTTTAATTTTTTTCTTGTTTAAAATTTTCAATTGTTAAATCCTCAGGTACTTTAGCAACCTAGACCAGTTAGTTCAAAATGCACCAAACAATCCTACCCAAGATTTCAACACACAAATGTAAGTATCTCAACAGAGTCAATTTTAAGTAAGTTGTGTGTTTTTGTTAAGTTTAAACTATGTAGCACTTTATTGTGAAGATCAGCTCCATTTGTGTGTTGTTTTTTGTTTTATGGTTTTTAAATTGATTTTCTTGATACTTTGTACATGTATTACTTTTATATACATTCAAGGAAGAAGTTAGCTTTTGGCTTGCTCTCAGGAGAATATTCCAAGAAAATGTAAGTGTTATCTGCACTTTAAATTTTCTTATGCTCTCATAGTTATTTAGTAAAAACTAAATGACAATAATTTATCCAGTTGGAATGGCCTTTTGGGGGGGGGGGTGGGGAATTTGTCGCACATGGAGTAGTGCAAACCATTTCCAGTTTTAGCATTTAAACAATCAACTGATATCAGAAAAATAGGTAGTTTTTTCTTGGTACAATATTTACCATGGTCTCCTCCCTTAAATTTAAAAATGATGCATTCTATTTTAATAAGAAATACACAAAGGTAGAGGAAAACCTCAGGAAGGACAATAACAGAAACTGAACGCAATTGTATATTTCTTATCGCTTCAACCACGTATTTCTGATATCAAGTATTTTAAGCTTTGTAGAGTTAAGAGCTATAATGAGACCTCAATGTTTCCCACCTTTTTTGTCTCTACCAATGAAGAGAGCCAGACATAGAGCAGTCGCAGCAGCCTGGAGTCCCCAAGTACCATCCTGTAAGTAATTATTTTCAAGTTTGTTGAGTAAATGAAATAATTCATTTTGTTTGATTCTATCAAAGTTTGAGATGATTTCAGCTTGCGCTCTGTTGATAAATATTTTTTTTAAAAATTGAACCCATTTGAAACTGGATCATTAATAATTAAGAAATCATTTATTATAAACATTATTTGAATCTCTTTTTTTCTAAAATAGTCTACAAAAATAAAATGACTTGCATATATTTTGTTTCATTTGAGTACTGGGTAAATTATGTTTAGGCTCAGACATTTTGTGTAATGAAGATAAAATACTCCCTCGTAGAATTTAATAAACAATGCAAATATAAATTCTACCAGGAAGTATTTTATAAAACAGTGGTTAATTAATAAATAATAATAATAGCTGGTGGTCTGGAGTCCAATCCCCACCAAAGCCAACATCCCAAGCACCCTGGGTGGATGGGACTCGTTAGCCTTGGACGGGAACCCATCTAAGAGATGGCAAACTCTGAATTCAAACCAGGAGCCAGAAGAATCAATAAATTGATCATGGGTCCTCTAATATAAGAAGAAGAAAATAAATATACAATTAATCACTATTTTTAAATAATGGGATACCATAAATTTATGTTGATATTGTATGATCATTTTCATCCTTTTTGTTTAGCCTCCATCTGGGATTCGGCCACAAATGTTCAAGAATTTAGTTGGTAAAGGCCATGCTGAATTCTCTACTAAAAAACAACAGGATGCCCAGGAATATTTTCTGCATGTCATTTCTATAATTGAGGTTGGTTAATCAAAAACATGATCATTTTTTTTTTTTTTTATAATGCACATTGAAAAGTCTATAATTATGGAGTCATGCCCACTCTAGAAACAACCAGTGAATCTTACTTGTTGAAAATCTGGGTCCTTCTTAAGAATCTGGCATGTTTCAAGAATTTTATCTACAAAACTAAATTCATGCAATAAAGAAAATATAAACATTAAAAAGATTCCATTATTTCTTTCATCATAGAAAAACAGCAGGGGTAGTGTTAATCCTTGTGAGTGTTTTCGGTTTGAAGTTGAAGAGAGGGTTATGTGTACAGCTTCAAAGAAGGTTCGCTACTCTCGACGTGAAGATTACTGTCTGTCTTTACCTGTGCAGATGGATGCAGCCATTAATAAAGGTAACTTCCCTATAATACCTTGCTTGTGTTTGATCAATTATCTTAATGTTATGAAAGTTACCTATTTTTAAACGATAAATGAAGTTAAAAAAAAAAGATAATAAAATAATTTGAAGATGTCCATGTTATACACAAATGAACAGTGGGCAGCCAATTAAAAGACACATACTTAAGATGTTCTAAACCACACATTCTGATTTCAGATGAAGTTCGAAAGTACAATGAAGAAAAATCAAAGTCAGGAACATCCACGGTGCTTGTGTGAGTAGTGGTTTCATGAAGTTAGATATGTGACCTTTCTTTTAACAGTAACAGGTCTTGTTAGAGGCACCTTATTCTTGGGATCTTATTGAGCATTCTTATCATCTCATAGAGGTGACGTTCTGGACAAGTTTTGTTCTAAATATTTTTTTGAAAATTATATGGTCTCTTTAGTGTATACAAAATGTAAATTTCATGTGATAGTTTAGTAGTGGTAAACTGTGCCAGTGAATCTTTTGAAAAACCAAATTGCTTGCGTTCTATAATAGTCGTCTTACACAGGCTGTTTTACCTATGAAGAAGTTAAGTTGGCAAATAACTATTCTTTAAAGAAGAAATACTTCATGATCCACACCTAATCTTCTAGTTCAAATGTTAACTCCCCAGAGATCCAAAAACTATTGTCCGTCCTATCATTCCCTTATGGGAATGTTTAAAAGCCTTTCAGGAAGCAGAGCTTGTGGAGGAGTTTTATAGTTCTGCTATACAAGGAAAAACGCTTGCACAAAAGTAAGTGGACGCAAAGATACTTAACTATTTTTATCTAAAAATGTACACTTATTTTGGTGTAAATAAAAATGTAATCATGCTTAAAAAAATAACCAGAAATTTTTTTAAACAGGGAATGTGTACATTTATCTAGCAATACTGCCAGAGTAAAATGGAGTAAAAAGAGATACAGGTGTTCTTTCACAACTAAAAATTAAAATGTACCAGTAAAGCTTTGTTGAATTCTTTCTTTCTTTTTTCTACAGAACCACTCGTCTGTCTTCATTCCCTGATTACCTGATGGTGCAGCTAAGAAAGTTCACAATCGGTGATGACTGGGTTCCTAGAAAATTGGGTAAACATTATTTCCTGATTAGTTTCTGAGTAGCAAAAATGTATGTGTCTTTATCTTTTCCTACTTGCTCTGGATATTTTCTGCAGGGGTTGAATTTTAACACACGCTTGAGACTTATGAAAGGGTGGTGGTAAGCATAAAGTTGACAAGCGGTTTTATGAGAGATCAAGCTTGATGAAAAATATGCGATAATGTTAGACAAGTTGTTAATGTTTTTGTTGCTGCTTCCCCCCCACCCCCCCCCCCCCCTATCTCTCTCCTAATACAGACACATAACTTTGTTGTGATGTTGAAATGCTTTTCTTCCCAGATGTGTCTATTCAAGTCCCTGATGAACTTGATCTGTTTCAGCTTAGGGGATTTGGTCTTCAACCTGGAGAGGAGGAGCTGCCAGCCGGAGACTCTCCCCCAGGTTTGTCCTTGAACTTTGATGCACTTGTCTCACAGTTAAGACTTGGCTTTTCCCAATGCCATTACAACAAAATGGAGTGTTGGGACATGGGGTGGAGTGTTAAAAATTTTCCGTTTTAATTTGGGAAAAAATGTTATGATTATTCACATGCTTATTTCATAGAAATTTGTTTCTGTAATGTGAAAGTTAATGCAGTAAAAGAAGAGCATGTGTCTGAGAAATTGAATTATACCATCCTTGATTTGTTTATCAATTATGATATTAACACTTACAGTAACAGGCGCGTCTTTTTGCAGTGACCTACTTTTTCCCTATGCCCCAAGCGCGTCTATTTGCCTCATAGAGGGGTATCTAACTTAACACAAAAAACGAGAATAGAACATTTCACCCTACTCTATTGCAGAATGTTTATTCGTTAGGGGAATTGTCGCATTTTATTCTGCCTTTTAAATTATGAAAATCAACCAATTACTGAGTTTTGTTGTGCGAATCTGTATTTCATGTTTGCATGGCGCTACCTAGCGCTATTTTTGATTACCACTTACGCCCACTTGATGAAACCTTTTGTTCTGAAACTATTATTGAGCTTTAATTGGGAATAGATGATTCTGGTGCTGATGAGGGAGATGGGGGTTAAATTGTTGAAAGAAATAGGCCTACTATAGCTCAAAATTTACGCCTACGGGAGCCTGTAGGTTTGAAAAGTTTTAGACTAGTGTCAACATAGAAATTGATTTAGTAAGATCGACTTGACACTGTGCTAGCCACACAATCCCCTAGTGTGACATTGCCAATGAAAAGTTTGAACAAAACACATTAGTATTTTTAACACCCTTATCCGTTACTGAACAGATCAACAGAAAGGTTACAAAATAATTTGCAAACCTATCAAATTTTGGCTCATTCCAAAGTAATGCCTGGGCCACAGGGAATAATTAGCAAAATAATAGCTGGTACTGACACTATACATAGCAAAAAAAGTAGGTTGGTACCAGAAGAGTTAAATATTTAATTTGATTCATTGCCTGGTGTATTAAAAACTGAGATGTCTAGATCTACACTTTAATTACTGTCATTTTTTACAATTCATATTTCTGTTGAGGCACTTTTTCCCATTTTTAAAAAAAATAGTTTTGAACGAGTGCACCAGGCTTAAATTGTCTTCTCCAGAGCCACCGATGGAAATCTGCGAGGCCACCGTTGGTCAGTTGGTTGACATGGGTTTCCCAAGAGAGGCCTGCAGGAAGGCAGTGTTTCACACCAAGAACCTTGGAGTCGAGGTGGCCATGAACTGGGTCATGGAACACATGGATGATCCTGGTAGGTCTGCTCTCATGAGAATCAAAGGCGGAAGTTAAGGAAATGGTTTGCGTTGTTGTTGTTTCAGATGTTCATGCATAATTTCTGCATATGCGTGGCTCTGATTTTCAACACTGGCTCCCAATTTGTTTCTCATTAAGACTGTTGCATGATTCAGCAAAACTTAACTCTCCATGAGACTCAAATCCACCCAGATATTCTATATGATTAATAAGTGTTTTGTAAGTCCACATCAATATCAAGAGCTTTTGCACTGAAATTAATTTTTGTGCAAAAAGATGAAGAAAAAGTTTTTATGTCATAAAATTCTTTGTATACACATCTAATTTAAAGACATGTTTTGCATATTTTGAGTGTAGTTTTTGTAGAAATGTATACATTTATTAATTTTAATAAAAACAATAACAAATCAATAATGAAATTTAAAATTATTATTATAGTGTTTTAAATTGATCTAAAATGCTTGTCACAAAGTAAACTTAATTTTAAACTAAAGCTGTTGAGTGTGTGCATAAAATTGACTGTACCATAAGGAAAAGTTAACTTTTCTTTTTGATTAGGATCTCTACTTGCCTTGTCACTCAACCATCCCTTTGTCATCCCTTTGTTTACCAGTGCTTTGACCATGCATGGAAGTGGTTCTAGTCTAATGATTCTTATTCTCCACCCTTTACTCTCCAGATTTTGCTGCTCCATTTGTTATCCCTCAGGGAGGCAGCAAAGCTCAGGGATCCAGGGCTGTGTTTGAACCCAGCCAAGAGGGTCTTGGTCTCTTGATGTCCATGGGCTTCAGCATTGACCAGGCTACAAAAGCATTGAAATCTACTGTAAGCCACATAAGGCTGTAGCCCTGTCCTTTCCAAAACTATTTTAAGGCTTTATCCCAGTCCAACACTTTTTATAATTAATTTCCCAAACTATGCACAAATCAAATGATAAAATGTGCATATTTCCCATATCATTGGGATGCACTGATTTTGAATCACTTCGATGGCACAGTGATATGTACCTCCTTCTTCTTCAATTTTTAATTTTTAAAAAAAATTCAATATCAATTTAAAAATTAACTATTAATATTAAAGCTCATCCAGGTTTTTCTTATGTAGATTAATTTTTCCGTTTTATTTCATTATTAAAAATTTGTAAAATTTAGTTATGTAAAGGTGTTTTTGCATTATTGGTACTATTGCTTTATCATAATTCATACATCTTAATCATCTTTAAAAGTTGTATCACATCAAAATAGTTCATATCAATTCCTTTTCTCCTGGCTGTTTGTCAATCTAACTACCGGTATATCTTTAACAGTGGCTGCTAAAGAATTTGTTAATTTTGAAATTTAATGAGAATAAATTAAATAACAGTTGATGCCATTTATTTCCTTTCAGGACAACAATACTGAGAGAGCTGTTGATTGGATATTCAGCCATGCCGATGATTTAACTGAATCAATGGAAACGGAAAGTTCAACTGAAGGTGGATCCCAGGCATCAAAGTTCAAGGATGGTGCAGAGAGTAAGATTTTTTTTTTTACACTATTTAATCTACATTATATTTAAACTTTCAAAAGTTACCACTTAATATCCGCATAGTGAATTGAGTATAAAAAACACCTATCCACATGAGTTTTTCCCCAAGTTCGTGAAAACTAAGACTATAACTTTGTCAAGACTGACTAAAATTAAAAGCACTAGGTTAATTTAAATACAGGAACGTGTTTCCACAACGGGATAATTAACAGATGAATAAACTGTAATTACATCTATCTTGCTATTAATTTCATCTTCTGTGTCCATTTTTGGCAAAATTTGAAGAAAATCTGACTTTAAACAAGCTATAAGTTGTTATTCATTCATATCTTCTATATCTTAAGGGCCCACGATCAATTTATTGATCATTTTGGCTCCTATGGGAAGCATGTAAATATGTTAGAGTGTATGCCTAGCTAAGGGGAGAACCTTCATGAAATTTTCTTGTTGGCTATGTTATGGGATATGATCAAATTTTTTAAAAACAGAGTAGCTTGCCCGTGGTTGCCGCCTTTTTTTTTTTTTTACCACCCTGGGTTGGTTCCAAAATCATGTTTCTTGTTTCTAAACTCAATTCCAGAAAGCTAAGTAGGGTTAATTAAAACATACCCAATAAAATACTGTTTAAAATAAAATTTATACTTTTACTCTTGAATAATTTCTGTCCTCTCAATTCACGGTGACATAATCCGATCCAGGTTTACTTAGCCAAGCCATGACAAACACAAACGATATGAAAGTGGAAATGATATGCACCAATCAATTATGCTAGTTTCTTTCCAGAAAAAAAATAATTTTTCCCTGCGTGATCATACCTTCTTTAGACACAGATTGGCTTTGTGTTGATAGAAAGGTTGAAATCAGTCACTATAAATTAACGCTGTACTTTTAGATATGTATTATATCTCTTCAATCTGACTTGGTAATTATCAGGATTTGAGAAAAGCTCAACAGGTATTATTTGGTGAAACCATCTTTTCGGATTTGAACACTGGCATCTGCAAACATTGATTGCTTTCCTAATCTACTTCTCACAGAATACAAACTGGTGGCCTTCATCAGCCACATGGGCACCTCTACAAGTGTGGGCCATTATGTGTGTCATATACTCAAGGATGGTCAGTGGGTTATATACAATGACGAGAAAGTGGCACTCTCAGAGCACCCCCCTAAAGACCTTGCCTATCTATACCTGTACCAGAGATCAGTCTGAGGCTGCTGTATTTAAACTTCAATATATTTGGTAGACCATGGATATGATTATTTCAGATTTGTATGAATAGTTTAATCTAATTTGATAAATATTGCCGGAGCTCAGCTGGAATAACAGACATTATATAAAGGGTTTAGCATGTTTTATACTTTTATTTAGGAAAATTTTCAATTTTTCTATGTACTCTAAAAAATCTTATTTCCTAAACTTTGGACCCCCCCATTTTTATTTAATAAGGCCTTAATTTTGCTACTTACACAGAGATATCATGTGTGGATTGGTATTAACCAGAGGTGTTATGTGTTGCATGAGAACAATTGAACAGTCTATTTGAAGTCATGATCTATGTTATTTCAAAAGTGACATATTTGACTACAGACAGCCACAGTTTTAATTTAACGTGGTAGTTTATTCTTTGATCAGCTGACTTCAGGCACGTAGTTTGACATGCAACATCAGATCACAATTTGTCATCAGATGGTTGGGTTGTGGAGTCTGAAGATATGTAATTCATTTTAGCGTTTGTATTTAGGCCAGGGTTAAGTAATGTAATTGAGGGGGAAATTATTTGTTTGAATAGTGAAACACTATAAAATATCATTGTTTTTTTTTCAGGTATTTTTGGAGTCTGGAAATATTTAATGATACTACCCCCCCGTCCAGACTTCACACTGTTGTGTAGTTATATGAAAGAAAATAAAACTCAATAACAGCATCTATATATATTCTGAACATTTCCAGCAAATACAGTAATTTAAGTCAGTGCAATAATTTCTTGCACATATTCAGATCTTGAGCTACTTAAAATGTTAGATTTATACATTTCAACAAAAGTATAATTTGAAATAAACACCTTTGACACCAAATGTATCAGCAATTAGCACCAAAAATGTGCACACAGAAATACCCTTTTTTATGAATACCCACACCATAACAACCAGATGTCAGTGCTGTAACAAAGTTTGTTTTTTGTTAAGTCTGCACCTACGATTAGTTTGGTGGTGGGTCTTAGACTAGGATGTTGTCTTACCTGACAGGTAGAGTAAAACTACAGCGTGACATTTATTCACAACCAGCCTGAAGTCGTGGATCTATTAAGGAGTGGTCCATTTTTATAGTCTTTATTTTTTTTTTATCAACTATTTCAACACACAAAGATCCATTTATTATCAGTTTTGTATAATGGTAAAATTCTCCTTGTCATTTGGAACTTCGAAATAAAGAAACAGCTTTGCTAAGTTACTCTCACCCTTTATGAATGCCATCTTGGGACTTGTGTGCATTATTATAGATGGAAAAAAAACAACAATATTTGAATGGAATTATTTTTGGAAAAGCTGTAGCAGTAATTCTATTTTAAGTTATAGGCCTAACAAATATATAACCAGCCCAATACAATACAACTCTAAATATGAACATATGAATAGCGCTATAGCCTGATACAATGAGTCGCGTTTGTTGCATTATTATATATGGTAACACAAGGACATGCAGTATTGTCGCTAATTATACAAAATGTTTCCGAGTCCTGGCCTTTGGTTATATAGTACATTTCCATTCATCAACTGCCAAATGTCTTGACCAATCACGCCCTTATGTTGATCTCACCATTCATATGTTCTGCTGTCCACCCACCATACCACTCAATATAAATGAAGCACATCACACTGAGTATCCACCCTCAACTACATTTTCAGAACAGCCCCAATTTGACAAGATGGTTTTGATTTGTTTTTAGTGCCTTAGTTGTAAACATAAGAAGTAGAAATATGGTCTTAAAAAAATAAAAAATAAAAATAATTCTGCTACTGAAAAGCTCCTGTTGTTTTTAAACACAACCAACCCACTTCAAGCTAAATGTGTATTTCATTTGTTGAAATTCTTTTATTACGAAATTTAAAATCGGAGTCGTCTTTTGTATTGGTATATTGCTTTGTCTTAATTTATAAATTTAGAATTGATCAATATTTTTTATGTTTGTTTCTTAACTTTCATTTTTTTAAAAGTATTTTTCATTGAGCAAAGTTTGTATGAATGTCTTCTAAATACTTCTTAATAAATGCCTCAGGTATATCCAAACAGTTGTCTTAAAAAAAACATGCTCATGCATAGCAAATAAAAAAAAAAGTACATGTTTGAATTGTGTTTGTTGGAATCCATATTGTTTTCAAGTGCATTTCATATTGTTCAAATTTAAATTCACCTAAAGCAATTTTTAAAAATCATCAGCATACTTACGTGAAACATGCAAACGTTAATTTTCATATACATTTTGGGGGGTTCAAAATTAACCGGATCCTGTATAACATTGGTTAGTCATAAGTCAGCATAAAAAAATGGTATTTTATTTACTGATGGCTCACATTGAATCATAGTATTATTTTTTAAATTTAATTTTACAATGGGTATGTTGAGGTTCTGCTTGAAATGTATGGCCATACTTTGGCGGTGCACCCTGTTTCAGGCTCATATGATAAGCAGAACAGGTTTTATCTTAAAAGATGTAGATGAAATCGACTCTCATGTACCACTCTGATCCATTGTTGTTGTAAAGACTTTTTGAGAAATGTTGAAACAAACATTTTAAAAAAAAAAACTGTACTTCACACATTTCTTGATTGCCAGGCTGTTCAAGCATTCTCACTTAACTAAGAAATGCATTACAATACATAGTCTACAAATCCCTCTACATACATAGGAGCCAGAATGATTGATACATTGGTCGTAGGCCCTTAATATATAGAAGAAGAACAACAAAAGCCTTCAGATTTGATGATCTTTATTGAATAGGAATAATTGTTTTAACTTTATATTAATGAACTTGATTTGTAAATAACTTTAAAAAAAGTGCGGATAAGGACGTTAATAATGAGTCTTGGAATTAGGAAATCTTCTCTTTTTTTAAAGCCAAATACTCTACTGAAAAATATAAGAATCCATTGAGTACATAACGTGACAAGTGACAGAAGAAATTGTTTGCAAATGTAAACACCTAATTATCTCAAATAAATAAGGTCATTCAAAAAGATAAAAAACGTCATGTGAACAATTTTTAAGAGATTTAACAGCCATCCTTCACTTGTTTATAAAATATATTAATTGTAACAATCAAAATTTGTTAACATGATAAAGTTCTTGATTCATTCTTTAGCAATACGAAATTTAAAAAAAAAAAAAAAATATTTTAAATATTCTGAAAACTAAATATAGACTTACAACACCCGTAAATATTATATTTTTTTTTTTAATAAAAAATAAAAAAAAAAAAAAAAAAATATTTTAAATATTCTGAAAACTAAATATAGACTTACCACACCCGGAAATATTATATTTTTTTTTTTAAATCTCATTACACATGACTGTTTTACCATTTTTTATATTATCCTTAACGTTCTGATCTCAAATATGAATAGTCTCAGTTAAAAATTGTTAGAACATTGTTTGACTACTAATCATATTATTGATAAAAACTTAAAATTTCGCTAACAGTGCAATCATTATTCCCATTTTCAACAAGTAAAAATAACCCTTACTTTTGTATTAATATTTGTAAGGCCTATATTTTTTTTAAAAATTGTGGTTATAATTTGGTGCCCGTTGTGTTAAAACACGTGTTGGTCTATACCAGAGGATAAGAGTTATCTTCCCGTCTTCAGTCGGGCATTTGAAAAAATTGGGGTTTTCCCCTCCTTGCAAACTACACCCCCCCCCACCCCCATAATGTAATAAAAAATAATTTAATAATGTTTTTTTAAATTAATTTTGTTACCTGGCGAATTAAAAAAAGCGGGCAGTTGGGGGGATAAATCCCCCTTCCCCCCAACTGAGATTGGAAGCAACTGTGTAGACGCCCCTGGCTCGGACAGCTCAAGTAGTGGCGTACCCGGTAGTTAATGGTTACATCTCTGGATTATTACTTTTAGTGCAGTTATGTAACACGCTGCAACGGGCCAGACCCCGTCCCCACTAGGGAATCACATCAGATTCACTATTTTCTGTCCCACCATCTGCTATTCCACCACCTGCTTCCTCTATCGCGTTCGCGCCTACATCCTTCCCGTCGGCTTCATCTTGGCTCACGCCGGTGCCCTCTTCCATGGACAGAAAGTACTTGACCTTTTCATCCCCCTTCAGCGGCAAACCAGTAAAATCTTCACTGAGGCGCTCCCGCGAGCTCTTCGCCATGACCAGGAACACGCACATCTTTGTGAGCACGAGCACCGCCAGAATCATCATGGCGTTCATGATGTGAAACACGCTGACTCGAGGGTGGGGCTCGCTGCACGTGGGCGGCTCGTACAAGTCCGAGGCGCACGTCTCCACCAGGCAAACTCCGGTGACCGGATGGCACGTGCTGCCCGCCCAGCAGGAGCACTTCCGCTTGCAGTTCGGCGGCGAGAAGAAGTGCCGGTTGCACTGCTGCTGCACGCACGCCGCCTCCCGCCCGCAGGGCTCGTGGCACCGGCCCGTCAGGATGTCGCAGTCCGAGTTGTTGCACGGGCACGGTAGGCAGTGCTGGTCCTCTATGTCCAGGTAATCCGTGCTGCCGCAGGCTCGCTCGTTGCAGGACGGCCCGGCCCAACCCAGGGCGCACTGTTTGTCATTGCACGCCCCTGTAACCGTGTGGCACGGTTTGGAGAGAGCGCAGTAGCAAGAATGCTCACAGTGGGGGCCGAACTTCTCCAGTGGGCACGCCAGGTTCCTCTTTCGTCGATTCTTCTTCTCCGCCCCGTTGAGCGCACTTCCGTGGTGAAAAAGAAAATTGTTTGGCTGTAAACGCCGCGGTGGCGCTTGCTCCTTCGGGTTAACGGCCGTGCTGTTCAGAGTAAATGTCCCTTTAGACAGACGCACCAACTTTCCATCCATCGACTTTTCCGACTCCACGCTATGGACGGAAGTCAGGCAGCTCAGACACCGCGGTAAGATATACGTGAGGACAGTGGGGGAGCCGATGGCGGGGATCTCTTTGTCGGCCAAGGTCAAATAATGTGTCCCAGGGCCGTTTCTTTTGTAAGCGCCGCGGCCCTCTAACTCTATCCCACATCTGCCAGACTGTGGCTGACTGCCTAAACACCCACAGGAAAAATACGTCTGTTTGTAAGTCGTGCCGGTGGGGTCGCTCGCGTTAACGCTGCCTTCGTGGCCCCGTCTCCTGGGCGCCGTCCACAGAACTAATCGCACCGCTGTGTCTGTCATGGGCGCTGTGCATTTGATATCGAACGCGCGAGCTCCGATCATTAGGCGACCCCCCGTATGAAGAGAACCAGTGCTTCTGTAGTTGCAATGAGTTCTAGCGGCTTGAAAATCTCGAGAGGTAGTCGGAAACACGACGCTGAAGTTGATCGTGGCATGGTCGCCCCTGCTGTTATCTCGTCCGAAGGTCAGCGGCCGTGCCAGGCAGTGGTAGTTCACGGCGTGTCCAAGCTGAAGGGCGGTCAATGGGAGAAGGTGAAACAAGAGAACAGCCCAGCCATTAAACTTGCCATATTCCATCTGTCAGTCATATCTGAAAGAGGTTAGCGTATTAATTCAAAACGATTTGAGTCACTGGGATACTTTAGACCAGCGGTTCTCAACCCGTGGGCCGCGACTCCTTTGGGGGTCGAACGACCCTTACACAGGGGTCGCCTAAGACCATCGGAAAAAAAAAACATATTTATGAAGTAGCAACGAAAATGACTTTATGGTTGGGGGGTCACTACAACACGGGGAGCTGGATTAAAGGGTCGCGGCATTAGGAAGGTTGAGTACCACTGCTTTCGACTGATATACGAGATCGCGTTTTCGGTAAAGAAAAATCGTATATGACATTGCGCTCAAACTTGCAATCGACCGCATCCGATTTTAATCATCCCGAAGAAAGCCTTTGACCTTTTGTGACTAGTGTTAAGATTTGCTGATAAGTAAATCAGATCTATGGTTGGAAAGTGAAAAAAAAAAAAATTAACTTAACAATAACTCCCAATTTTTTTCTCCTACAAATTTAAATGATATAAATTACAGCCGTGGATACAATGTTGATAGTTTCCACGATTAAATTATGGATCTAGCACTTGAATCGATCTGCTGCTATGTTTCTTTGGAAGAATTAATCGGGTAACTCTTTCGTTGGTACGAATAGGCGAAGCGCCGACTGTGCCCGACTTTGACTTAGCTACTGTGAGAATCTTCACTTTTTGTTCGAGCAATCTCTTTTTTTTTTTTCCATTCTCCATTTGGTCTCGTTCGCCAGTCTAAAATTTCGGTGCAATACGGATCCAATGTGATTGTAGCCTAACTAACCAGAAACAAAAGCGACAACTTACTTCATTGGGGCAATGCTTATAGTACGTACGGTACGCAAAAAGTGAACTTTTCGAATCCCCTCCCCCCCCCACCTGTTGCACGCGTACCCCTTGCCGACCCCCCCCCCCCCTCCGTACGTTCAATAAGCTTTCTACCCCCCACCCCCTCTCGTTCGCCAGTCTAAAATTTCGGTGCAATACGGATCCAATGTGATTGTAGCCTAACTAACCAGAAACAACAGCGACAACTTACTTCATTGGGGCAATGCTTATAGTACGTACGGTACGCAAAAAGTGAACTTTTCGAATCCCCTCCCCCCCCCACCTGTTGCACGCGTACCTCTTGACGACCCCCACCTCCTATGCGTACGTTCAATAAGCTTTCTACCCCCCAACCCCGAAAATAAAACCACCAAACGAATCAAATAATCTTTATACAATTATGACGCCACAGTTAACAAAATGTGCCACGTCCTTTCACCGCTGGATGTTTGCGAGCTCAGTGGTTCCGAGAAAATAGGTCGCACCGCCCTGAGTGTCACTTTGCCCTCGGGCCGAAAGTCGGGCAAGGCCATGAGAATGGGATAAAGGGCAACACAAGATCGTCTTCAGATAGAACGTTAATAGTGAATACTTCATAAAGATGAGACGCAACAACAACAACAACAAAAACAAAAGTCTTTTTACTTTTCCGTCCAGGGGAAGGGAGGGGGGGGGGGGTGTCACATTTTTTTCTGTATCGCTTGCTGTGGTTTTCCCACAGGGGTTTTGCGAAATATACAATTTTAATTTGTTTTTTTTCACTTTTAATCCCATCTGAAATCTAGCGGTCGTGGTGCAAACAGTAACCGACTTGAGTAACCACTTTTTGCAGCAAATAAACGACCCTTAATGACCTCCAATAAGCGTTTTATGTATATATGACGCAACCTGTTTTTTTATTTTTTTTTACTTTTTCGGCCGGGGGGAGGGGGGGGGGGGGGGGTGTCACATTTTTTTCTGTATCGCTTGCTGTGGTTTTCCCACAGGGGATTTGCGAAATATACAATTTTAATTTGTTTTTTTTCACTTTTAATCCCATCTGAAATCTAGCGGTCGTGGTGCAAACAGTAACCGACTTGAGTAACCACTTTTTGCAGCAACTAAACGACGCTTAATGACCTCCAATAAGCGTTTTATGTATATATGACGCAACCTGTTATTTTATTTTGTATATATATATGTGCTTCTATATATATATATTCGCTAATAATTCGAACTGTAAATTTTTAGAATTCCACACTTGTAGCCGGGTGAAAACCTAAAGTTGGCATAAGGGGAACAGGGAATTTAAAAATTTAGGAACCACTGGCGTAGCCCAACAAAACATGCGTCACACGCACGGTGAACGTACGGCACGGTGATCTAATCATTACCGTAACACCTCTACCACTGAGTACTATCTGAGAATATCTAGCGAGTTCATTGGCGAAGATACACGGCAATATTATGACGATAATTCTAACAAAACGTTGCATGATATTTTTTTTTTTTACAGCATTCCATATATAAATACGTTATTTTTGGCCTGTCATAGTGTCAGGATGATTATTGTAGAATGTCTTAAATAAATGTACGTAACTTCTCACTTTCTCCGGGCCTTTTCGAAAACGTGTGCAAAATCTCCAAAATGGACCTCTCCCCCCCCCCAGTGCGTACGTACTATATTGGATGCCCCCCTCCCCTATTTCCCATGACCTTTTTGCCAGCTGGACATGGGCGTCTCCACCAACTTGGTTAAAATGCCTCGCGGGGGAATTTTTTTTTTCCGAATAAGTGCCATTTTCCTTTAAAATATATGATAGTCTTCATTAAAAACATATGATAGTCTTCGTTAAAAACATATGATAGTCTTCGTTAAAAACATATGATAGTCTTTGTTAAAAACATATGATAGTCTTCGTTACAAATATATGATAGTCTTCATTAAAAACATATGATAGTCTTCGTTAAAAACATATGATAGTCTTCGTTAAAAACATATGATAGTCTTCGTTAAAAACATATGATAGTCTTCGTTAAAAACATATGATAGTCTTCGTTAAAAACATATGATAGTCTCCGTTAAAAATATATATGATACTCTTCATTAAACATATATGATAGTCTTCATTAAAAATATATGATAGTCTTCATAAAAACATATGACAGTCTTCATTAAAAGCATATGATAGTCTTCTTTAAAAATATATGATAGTCTTCATAAAAACATATGACAGTCTTCATTAAAAGCATATGATAGTCTTCTTTAAAAATATAATTTATTATTTTTTTGTTGTTGTAGGAATGAGTTTTTACATCTCAGTTTGACGGCAGCGGATTCAAATTAAAGACGTGTGGACCAACTACCAAGTTCATATTATATGAACTTTTAAAAAAATATATTCATTTTTTTTTTTTAAACTGTGTGTGGAAAAAAATTAAGCCGCTTAACTTAATTTCCCGGACTTATTCGCAATGTAACATGTACTTTTATGAAATAGAAGATGCTGAACATGTTAATACAGTCATTCTGGCTACCGTAATGGATGGTATAGACAGTGAATAGAAATGTCCCAAACCTAATTATACTTAAAATTCCAGCAGGCGACATCTAATTAGGTCCACGGTTCATTGCGTTAAAAGCAAAGTCATCGTCAGTCAGATTACTTCCATTTCTCAAAAATAATGGTGCTATTAGAGCCGGAAGTAATATTCCCCCCAAAACAAATCATTCAAAAACAATCAATGACTCAATTTTGTAGAGCTTTGCGCAGATTACGTCATCAGTACTTGTGTTTTCCGGTTCTCATAAGTTTTTTTGTGTGTTTTTTTTTTAAATTTTATGGATAGTTTTAGCAAGCTTCATTGCAAGGCACGGTGGTTGCCAACAGTAAAAATAAATTTTAATGATTCATCTTTAAATCTTAGAAAGATTTTGCGAACAAAAAAATAATTTCAGGCACATTTTTTTTAGTATGTAGTATAGAAACTATGGCGCTCAAAGCAATTAAAATATCCATGGCATAATTGTTAGTTCGTCCGCTGAAAGCGATAAAATCATTGCAATCCTCGGATATTGGCTGGATCTGATTCTGTAAGTCGGTGCACAGAAGGACGATAAGACCGATGCTAGCATGAAATGTTCTTGTGCAGTGCAGTAGGTGCAGGGATGGATAGGTCATCTTCAGGTGCAGAGTTAAACCAGACTTTTCTGGCTTGTCTTTTTTTGCTCTGTGGCCGCTATTCATGTTGGCGTCATGCTTTCTATGGAGCTTTTGTGGAAAGAGGAACGCCTGGGGAAAGCATGAAAATGGCACACTTCAAAAAAAATTTTTTTAAAAATGTGGCTATAGGTGCCGACCAGTAAAAGACGATTTCGGCGCCCTTGGTCTTTGTGAAGTACCCTCGCTGTAGATCTAAGTCATATGGCATGTTAGTTCATTGTATGTGATTCACAGCAGTGGTTTCTCCTGCTTCTGAAAACAAAATAAAAGAAATCAAGAAGAAGAAAAAAACACGCAAAAGCTGAGAGTTTCGGTTTTGTTTCAAACCATAAGCCTTTGGGCCATTCACTCTTACGGAAATTAACTCAAATAGTATTTTAATGTCAATCCTTGGCTGAATTCCCGTAAATTTCCCTAGAGCTGTTTCTTTCTAACTCTAACCCACAATGAATGCAATCACCCTATTTTTATATTATATGGATTTTGCCAGCAAGATGACACCATCAGTGATTTATATTATTATTTATGATTATCGCGTTAAGCCTTCCAGGTGTTAAGTCCTTTGTTGGCCTGCAGGTTGACGGTGAAGATGAATTATGTACCTTGTGACTCCACATCATTTAGGGCACCTGCAGCCAGCGGTAAAAATGGGTGTCAAGCTTCCTTCGTCTTCGCTTTTCAATACCTTCCCATATTTGTTCTGCCTGTCTTTGCTCTGCCTGTCTTTGCTCTGATTGTCTTTGCTCTGCCTGTCTTTTGCTCTGCCTGTCTTTGCTCTGCCTGTCCTTGCTCTGACTGTCCTTGTTCTGCTTTTCTTTGCTAAGAGTCTCCAGCAATTTTTTGACCGGAGCGTCTAACCAGATACTTTCTGCGAGGGAAGCTGATATCAACTGACGCTTTTCCTTATATCACCTGACGCTCTTGTTGATATCACTTGACGCTTTTGCAGACCCGTGTAAAGTTTTTATGATATTACTTATTTTTCATCATCCTACTCCCAGCTCTCTGCTAACATTCCGCTTGGGGCACACGATTTCCTCGCGGGCGACAAATCTTCTCTGCCCGGCACATATCTTCCTATACTTACATATAATACGCACCGTGTTTGTCCTAATCCCAGATGAAATGCAAACCGTGTTTGTCCTGATCCCAAATGAAATACGCTCCGTGTTTGTCCTGATCCCAAATGAAATACGCATCGTGTTGGTCCTGATCCCAAATGAAATTCGCACCGCTTTTGTCCTGATTCCCAAATGAAATACTCACCGTGTTTGTCCTGATCCCAAATAAAATACGCACTTTCTTATGATTTGTTTCTGTTTCTTTAGAAAAATGTATATTACCGGTACTCTCAAGACTTTAAAAATTCAGATTTTAAAGAATGTGAAATGAAATGCTTCACTGTGTTATAAATTACTTCTTATTTAATTAACCTTATCGCGCGACTTAAACGTATTTCAGATTTGGTTTCATGTTGGTCAATCTGTCTGAAATAAACCGTTTAATTCTATAATTTGCCACTCACTGTCTGATACTGAAATTCAGGCGAGCTACTTGCGCCCTCAACTTCTGGAGAAAAAAAAATTAAACTAAAGATTTCAATTTGTAAAAAAGAGTTTGTAGAAAACTCAAAACCACTTTACTAAACAGGGTTCATACTCTTGTAAAGTTGAGCCGAGACTCTTATAACCATGGCTAACAAATCTGTCTCATGGCAACATAACTTGTCTCATGGCTAGCATGTCAATCTCATGTGTAGCATATGTGTCCCATATCTAGATCAGCTGTATTATGGCTAGCATAACTTGTCTCATGGCTAGCATGTCAATCTCATGTGTAGCATATTATGTCCCATATCTAGATCAGCTGTATTATGGCTAGCATAACTTGTCTCATGGCTAGCATGTCAATCTCATGTGTAGCATATTATGTCCCATATCTAGATCAGCTGTATTATGGCTAGCATACCTTACTCATGGTTATAGCACAAACCACATTATTGAGAATTTCTAAATTAAGCAAATTCATTAAAGAACGAGTGATCGGTCTTTGAATATATTTCATTTATTTTAGAACAGTTGCACACATATGCAAAACAAATAACCCAGTTACAAAACTAAATAAATTGTCAACAAACAAAAGAACATAATTTGCATTAATAGATGGATGAAATTCTCATTTCATGTGCTTAAAAAATTAATTAGATCTAAGATTATTTCTTTCTTTTTTTTTTTTTTCCTTGCGTTCCTTTTTTCAGGTTTTCCCATACTTTGTGTTTTACTCATTTCCTTTTTTTCTAACCGGATCGCAGTCTCTCCCTCAATTTTACCATTATTTCTTGCTGTTGAAAAGTTTTCGACCAATTCAAAATTACTTTGACTTCAGTTTCTTCTTAATCCCACATGCTTGGCTCACCACGCCAATTGGTAGGAGTGGAACAACTACCCCAAAAGAGTGTCATCTAAGAAGAGTGATTTGTCTTGGAGAGGGTAGGAGATGATAAGATGTCTTTGCTCTCTCCAGTGAAAAATAACAGGCTTGGGTTGGAGAGAAGCAGAGAGCCTGCTTAATACATGTGAGAGGAAAATCCTCAGGAAAATATTTCGCCCAGTGATAGAAAATGATGTCTGGTGAATCCGTAAAAACCAAGAGCTATATCAATTGTACAAAGACCCAATCATAATCCCAACAATAAGAAGAAAGGCAGACAATTCTGGGCAGGGCATACTGAAAAGATGCCGGATTGTTGAGCAGCAAAAGTCATATACAGGCAGAAGCCTAAGGGCAGGCGAGTCACCGGTCATCCAAGACTGAGATGGATCACGATGTAGAGAAAGATTTACACCAGTTGGGGGTTTTCGTATGGAGGCAGAAAGCCATGGATCGATCCGAATGGAATGATGTGGTTGAGCAGGCCAGGGTGTAGCGCCAATGATAATGATATTTTATTATTAAACGCGCAAAATTTCAAAACGGAATACCTTGTTAAAAAATATGTATTTGGTTGTTCCAAACAATTTTTTAAAGAAACACATCTTTTGTAGTTTAAGGGCATTAGATAAAGGCCCATGTTAAGCTAAACGGATTGAATGTAAAGACCTTTTGTTTCTTATAGACGCTGATTACACACACAAAAACATGTATTGCTCATCTTACAATTGTGTCTCCCTAAAAAGATATTTAAAAATATAATTTATCAACTAAAGCTGTGCAATTATTGAAACCTTGCTTAAAGCCCTATTACCCTAAAGCAGAGGCGTCACCAAGGTTGGTGTCGCCCGGTGCAGTAAACTCAAGATGTTGTTCCCCCCCCCCCCCCCCCCCC
>CAXITT010000449.1:299617-310738 GCA_964033795.1 Lymnaea stagnalis | reverse complement strand
TCTTAACATTACGAGGCGTGTTTTATTCTTTGTGTATTTGTGTGCTCCTACTTATATGTGTTTATTTCGCATTATTTATTGGCATCATTATTTCTAATTGTATTAACTGTGTACCGGTACGAGATCTACCATACTGTAAGTTGAAGATTGTAATTATATTTTTCTTTTCTTTTGTAATTATCTTAAGACATAATAAATCTTAATTAATTGTAACTAGAAACTGTTTTGGGTCGTATCTTTAATATTGTTGATTATATGGTATCGTCCTTTGTTAGGCACTGTTTACAACGAGCCAATTAAAATTAAAATAGGAGATTAATTTCTCCCAATACAAGTCAGTGCGTAACACAAGAATAAGACTACAATAATTTCTACACTTAAAATTATTAGTGTGTAAACAACAATAAAAACAACAACAACAAATTATTACCTTTAATTGTTCACAATTCGTTCCAATGCTAGAATTTTAAAATAATATTTTGAAATCGACATAGACAATGTACCCCACACACACAAAAATAAAAATCGATTTTGAACCACACGTAGGCAAGTTTCTAAGAAAAATAATCTTCAAGAATAAAGATTTAGCTTAATGTATAGCCCCCCCCCCCTCTTGGCACACAAACTAAGAACGAGACTTAACTCTTCGTATATTTGGATGTATTGATTTAACGGTCAACAAATGAATTAAACGATTCGATCATGCCCATGTTAATACAATTAGTTCTCTACGATATTTTGGTGCCCCGGGGCGCGGGGGGGGGGGAGGGGGGCACAATCTTCAGGCTACGGATTTCTATCTAAAATCTGGCCAACCTATAGCCAATAAATATAAGGCAATGAATAGAGGAATTACTGGAAACGTTTTTAAATCGGAATTTAAATTAGTTTCACTCAGTGGCGTAGGGAGCGGGTGTAAGAAGTGGGAGGAGTGGGAGGAGTAGTCCACCCAGGGCGGCGATTCCCCCCCCCCCCTAATATTGAGTAGCGGCGTTTTCAGCACTGCGGGGTTGTTTTTTTTTTTTTTGGGGAAGGGGGGCGGGGGAAAGGGTGTCCCGTTCCGGGCGGCTGTAGCCCCAGCTACGCCCCTGGTCTCACAGTCACTAAAACACTGCTTCAGGATGGGCATATAAGGTTTCCGCATTAAGCAGTAACAATTTTTACCCCAAAAAAATCTTTCGTAAAATAAAGTTGTAAACCTGCATTCGTCTAGGTCAGGGGTCGGCAACCTTTTGAGCGGAAGAGTCAAAAGTTACAATTTACAAAATTTCACAGTCTTTTAAAGAGCCACTGACATTTTTATTTCAATATAATTATTAATATTTGCGCATGGAACGGGAGAGCCGCATCTTTACATCGACAGAGCCGCAGGTGGCCGACCCCTGGTCTACGTTAAGGCTCACATTAACGTAGAAGTACAGAACAGCTTTTGAGAGATTGGCCAAACGGAATACCAGGAAGTTTTTATTAATTTCTTAATGAGTTTGTCCAGGCTAAAATCCCGGATGCTCTAAATATAATATGTATATGTATCCGCCATTCAATGAAAAAAAACCATATTGGTCAAAAAGAATAAATGTTTTTAGATGGTCAAAAAAATGAAATCATGCAAAGCTTTACATTGGAATGCCCTAAGTCGCCATCGTATCGCACGCCTTCTGAAACGCGCAAGAGTTGATACCACACCCTTATAAAAATACATGTGTTGCTTCGGCCGTTGTATGTGTAACGCATGGGACGACCTTAATGATTTGAATTCCTGCACGCTATAAGGACGTCATGATCATTGATCAAAATCAATTTTTTTTTTTTTTTTTTTTTTTAAGCGACCGTGCGATAAGTAGGGTTGTTCCTTTTCGACACGTTGATTATTTGGAAAGACATGTTTTTTTTTTTTTAATTTTTCGAAATAATGATTTGAATTCCTGCACGCTATAAGGACGTCATGATCATTGATCAAAATCAATTTTTTTTTTTTTTTTTTTGTTGAAGCGACCGTGCGATAAGCAGGGTTGTTCCATTTCGACACGTTGATTACTTGGAAAGACATGTTGTTTTTTTTTTAATCTTGCGAAAGGCAAAGCAGATAACAGATCGCGGGACTAATGTCCCTTTAATAACACGTACGCCTAGCGGACATTTTTTTTTTCATTCTGTGCAATGTATTGTATATAATAAATAAAAGCTGTACAATTCTCGGAGTCTAAAAAAAACCAACAAACAAACAGCAAAAAAAAAAATGTTTTATATAGTGCTACGTTGAAGGAGTTGTTGTTCTTTAAAAAAGTATTAAATTGTGTTTAAATAATAAAGGAGTCTTTATTTTGTTTCGCCTTCCAACGTGAGGTACAATTTTAATGAGACAGCATGACATTTATAGGAATCGAAAAGATAATTCACCCAAGAGAGGTTTTAAACAGAAGAATAGAGAACAGATAATTAGGGCAAAAACCTTAGCTTTAAATATTAAAGAAGTAATTTCAATTGATAAGATAAGATAAGACGAGATGAGATAACATAAGATGCTTTTATTGATCCAAATAAATGTAAATTCGTTTCGATGGTATTGCTCATACAGTTTTGCGTCTTGAAAATCTATTGTGTGAGTTTTACGTTCCTTCTTGAAATTGGTCCGTAGTAAGGTGTTGTCTGAATCATTATGTGGCCAGGATAGCTGTAAGGTGTTGGCTGAATCATTGTGTGGCCAGGATAGCTGTTAGGTGTTGTCTGAATCATTATGTGGCCAGGATAGCTGTAAGGTGTTGGCTGAATCATTGTGTGGCCAGGATAGCTGTTAGGTGTTGGCTGAATCATTGTGTGGCCAGGATATCTGTAAGGTGTTGGCTGAATCATTGTGTGGCCAGGATAGCTGTTAGGTGTTGGCTGAATCATTGTGTGGTCAGGATAGCTGTTAGATGTTGGCTGAATCATTGTGTGGTCAGGAAAGCTGTGAGGTGTTGGCTGAATCATTGTGGTGGTCAGGAAAGCTGTTAGGTGTTGGCTGAATCATTGTGTGGTCAGGATAGCTGTTAGATGTTGGCTGAATCTTTGTGTGGTCAGGAAAGCTGTGAGGTGTTGGCTGAATCATTGTGTGGTCAGGAAAGCTGTTAGGTGTTGGCTGAATCATTGTGTGGTCAGGATAGCTGTTGGGTGTTGGCTGAATCATTGTGTGGTCAGGATAGCTGTTAGATGTTGGCTGAATCTTTGTGTGGTCAGGAAAGCTGTGAGGTGTTGGCTGAATCATTGTGTGGTCAGGAAAGCTGTAAGGTGTTGGCTGAATCATTGTGTGGTCAGGATAGAGGTTGGGTGTTGGCTGAATCATTGTGTGGTCATGATAGCTGTTAGATGTTGGCTGAATCTTTGTGTGGTCATGAAAGCTGTGAGATGTTGGCTGAATCATTGTGTGGTCAGGAAAGCAGTAAGGTGTTGTCTGAATCATTGTGTGGCCAGGATAGCTGTTAGGTGTTGTCTGAATCACTGTGTGGTCAGGATAGCTGTAAGGTGTTGGCTGAATCATTGTGTGGCCAGGATAGCTGTAAGGTGTTGTCTGAATCATTGTGTGGCCAGGAAAGCTGTTAGGTTCTTGAGTGAATCATTGTGTGGTCAGGAAAGCTGTTATCTTCTTGAGGGTATGTTGCTAATTTGAACACACTTCCTGTCAACCTATTGCGCTAAAACGTGGCACATAGACTCGGTGTCTCCGATAACACATTCAATCAAAATGTCAGCCCCGTCCTCAAACCCAAACCCCCTTCCCCCCCCCACACACACAAAAAAAGGTGGTCCTGTTTTTCAGGGGCAGATGAAGGAAATATGTTGCGACTGATTACATGGAATACAATTTCCGAAAACTGCGCGTAACAAGATTCGTGACAAAAAAATATCGCAGGTGCGTTTGGTGCGTACTATTTTCGTTTGTGTTCTTCTTCTTCTTCTTCTATATCTTAAGGGCCCACGATCAATTTATTGATCATTTTGGCTCCTATGCATGTAGATGGGATTTGCAATGTTTCTGTTCCTAGTGTTGATGAGGAAATTTGTGAGGGAATCATGCACTAGGGGTTTGAAGGCTTGAGGCAATAGACACAAATGTGTCTAGTGTTGTCGCCTCAACCATTCCTTTTGAAAGATTGTTCCAGTCCCTGATTGTCTTGGGCAGGAATGAGCAGCTCCTATACTGGCTTCTTGCTGGTATGAGCCTGAATGGCCTGTCATGGCCTCGTCGCTGTCTATGGGGGAGAGGGACGAGTTTCTGTTTAATACTGGAACAAGGGACCAGCCCATTATTAATCTTGTAGATCATGGAGAGCCTGGATTGTTTCTGAAATAGTCGGTGAAACAAATCTGCGGTGTAAATGGAAGCGGGTGGGACATTAGAATATTATTGTAAAATAACAAATAATGCAAATAAAGGATTTGTACGAACAATTTGTCGTTAAGGGTGATCTCTAAAATAAATATTTTAGAAGGAAGGCGTTTTCAGAACTCGTTCAAGCAACCAGAGCCCAGCTGTCTAGGGAACTAGAGCCCAGCTGTCTAGGGAACCAGAGCTCAGCTGTCTAGGGCACCAGAGTTCAGCTGTCTAGGGAATCAGAGCTCGGGCCGCTCAGCTGTCTAAGTAGCCAGAGCTAAGCTGTCTAGGGAACCAGAGCTCAGCTGTCTAGGGAACTAGAGTTCAGCTGTCTAGGGAACCAGAGCCCAGCTGTTTAGGGAATCAGAGCTCAGCTGTTTAGGGAACCAGAACTAAGCTGTCTAGGGAACCAGAGCTAAGCTGTCTAGGGAACCAGAGCTAAGCTGTCTAGAGAACCAGAGCTCAGCTGTCTAGGGAACCAGAACTCAGCTGTCAAGAGAACCAGATCTCGGGCTGCACAGCTGTCTAGGGAACCAGAGCTCGGGCTGCTCAGCTGTCTAGGGAACCAGAGCTAAGCTGTCTAGGGAACCAGAGATCAGCTGTCTAGAGAACCAGAGCTCAGCTGTCTAGGGAAACAGAGCTCAGCTGTCTAGGGAACCAGAGCCCAGCTGTCTAGGGAAACAGAGCTCAGCTGTCTAGGGAACCAGAGCTAAGCTGTCTAGGGAACCAGAGCTAAGCTGTCTAGGGAACCAGAGCTAAGCTGTCTAGGGAACCAGAGCTCAGCTGTCTAGGGAACCAGAACTCAGCTGTCAAGAGAACCAGATCTCGGGCTGCACAGCTGTGCTCAGCTGTCTAGGGAACCAGAGCTAAGCTGTCTAGGGAACCAGAGATCAGCTGTCTAGAGAACCAGAGCTCAGCTGTCTAGGGAAACAGAGCTCAGCTGTCTAGGGAACCAGAACTCAGCTGTCAAGGGAACCAGAGCTTGGTCTGCTCAGCTGTCTAGGGAACCAGAGCTCGGGCTGCTCAGCTGTCTAGGGAACCAGAGCTAAGCTGTCTAGGGATCCAGAGCTCAGTTGTCTAGGGAACTGATCATCTCAAACCACCGGAAGATAAACTTGCTACCCGGCCACGACACATACGGAGAGATCCCCGCCAAGACGTTTGCAACGAGCATCACACTTAAGGCCAAACATCCTGGATGCTCTCTCGGCTGTGCATCAACGTTAACGAATTATTCAGAATTATTTATCATCGGGGCTTAACGGGGTGGACTTATTTTTCCCTGGTCCGGGTATTTTGAGAAAATAACCGGTGGGTCAGAGTGTGACAAAAAAAAAAAAAGCTAACTTCTCGTTATCTTACAACCATAGTCCTACGTCTCCAACACCCCCGCCTACCAGCAATTATATCCAGTACCTACTTTATTGGGGCTTAACGGGGTGGACTTATTTTCCCCGGGTCCGGGTATTTTGAAAAAATAACCGGTGGGTCAGAGTGTGAAAAAAAAAAAAAAAAAAAGCTAACTTCTCGTTATCTTACAACCATAGTCCTACGTCTCCAACACCCCCGCCTACCAGCAATTATATCCAGTACCTACTTTATCTAAATCTAACAAAGAGAAAACCAACACTTCTGCACAGTTTCCTGTCTAGATATTTAATTAGAAGTTTCAAACAAAACAGCACGGCTTATGAAATCTGAGTAGCACAATAAACAAGGGTTTCACGCATGGATATCAAAGGGAAGGGACTGTGGCTTTACAATACAATGATCATCGATCATTAGGTGAGGTTCGTTCGTAGCCTGACGTCAATCAACAAAGGGGCTGATTCAGTCTGTGTGAGCGCAAATAACTGATCAAATGTTGTTACGAAGTATAGGTGCAAGGCATGGATGGGACATCTCCAGGTGCAGCTGGTGCGAGGGATGGATGGGACGTCTGCAGGTGCATTAGGTGCAAGGGATGGATGGGACATCTGTAGGTGCATTAGGGGCAAGGGATGGATGGGACATCTGCAGGTGCATTAGGTGCAAGAGATGGATAGGACGTCTCCAGGTGCAGCTGGTGCAAGGAATGGATGGGGCATCTAAGGCCTGTGCCCCACATGGGGTAAAATACGTAAGTAAGACGGTGTTTTGACATTTACGCAATATGCGCTGCCCTATACGCAGGCTTAAAAACTTGACCTTACAGGTATACGCCACGGCCTCGGGCAGGTACGACACTGTTATAAACATGCGTTTCTTGTTCATCACGGTACGATTAGAATGGGTTTCCTTATGAGCAAAGGGGATTATGTCGTTTCAGTCGTATCCAGATACAAAAAGTTGTTTTTTTGTTACGATACTCAAGCGGACATACGGACATACGAACAAGGACAATGAGATTGTCATTTGTAAGTGAGTTATAAAGAAAGGATTTGAATTCAATCAATTTGGAAGAGTTCACCTGAAAAATTTTTTGGACAGAGGTTCTCAAAGCTTGCGGAACCGCCCCCAGGGGATGGTGGGACTGCTTAGGAAGCGTTGAAATATTATGTAATTTTAAGCGGGCGGTACGAAAGAGCGTTTGTTTGTTTGTTGTTGCTGTTGTTTGTTGTTGTTTTTTTTTTGTGTGTGCAATGATAACCTTTTATAAAAAAAAAAATTAAGCATTTTTTTTAAAAATAAACACTATTTGATTTAAGCAATTGGAACAATTAGTGTATGCATAGATATTAATTGTTTACTTATCAGGAGGTCAATGAAGAGACAGCTCTAATTAATTGACTGCTGATGAGTCGATCAACTGACTGTTAAAACGATTTCCACGGGAAACAGAAATTAAAGTAATGGAAACAGAAATTAATTATTTTCGAATATTTTTAGTTTTCTTCTTCTTCTTCTTCTATATCTTAAGGGCCCACGATCAATTTATTGATCATTTTGGCTCCTATGCATGTAGATGGGATTTGCAATGTTTCTGTTACTGGTGGTGATGAGGAAATTATGCACTAGGGGTTTGAAGGCTTGAGGCAATAGACACAAATGTGCCTAGCGTTGTCGCCTCAACTGTTCCTTTTGAAAGATGGTTCCAGTCCCTGATTTTCATGATACTGATGTAATGCTCGATTCAAGCATTCAATAAACCAGGGTAAACGAGGGATAAAATAATGAGAGAACTTGATGCGATTGTGTGGTGGTTTGAAATTTACTGAGATCTGATTCGGCTAACATAAATTTCACTGTCCATCATGGCAGCGTGCGGCTGAGGTGGTAAGAGTTATTTGTGTTTGATGGTGGTGATTGATTACTTATATAGCGCTTGCGTTCATGCTATTCTAGCATCCTGAAAGCGCTTTGATGTCATAAACTCTATTCATCCAGGGACCTACAGGAAATCAAATACAAGTCTGCCAATCTTTGCTTCAACTCGTTCACTGACCCTCACTTTCCTGTCTATCTCTCTGAACTGTTGCTTCCTTACATCCCCACAAGACAACTACGTTCTTCCATTGACAGTAGAACCCTCTCAATCCCAAGAACTAAAACTAAGACCATCGGTGAACGCTCCTTCTGCTTCCATGGGCCCACGTTCTGGAACCAGCTCCCCTTCCATATACGTCATAGTGAAACCTCGTCCATTTTCAAAAAGTCCCTTAAAACTCATCTGTTTAGGTCCGCCTATGACCTGTGATGCACCCTCCTTGCCCTACCTCATTTTCTGTTTCGGGTTGATCCTGAAGTGTCAAAGTGTCCTCGTTTTATAGTCATTTTCATTGTTTCTATAAAATAGTAGTTACTATCCTAGTATCTCATTTGTATTTACTTAGTTTTACATGTTTTAATAATTGTAAAGCGCTTAGAGCTTTATGATAAGCGCTATATAAAAATGCCTAAATAAATAAATAAACCTGCAGGAGGACCCACACCTGCCTAACCCGGGCATGCTACATAGATAATGTAGTGAGATGAGTTGGGCCAAGATTTTAGGAGCTAGGACATAGGACATGTGATTACAGCTGCCGATAAGTGGCCTTAGACAGCAAAGGTGTTATCAATGACGAAAAAAATGAAACCCCCTTTGGGGCGGATCTCATAGGCAACCGTTTCGTCCCGCGACTGGCTAGATTTTGTGATGTGGTGTTTAACTAATGGTCCAGGGGTGTCCAAGACCACTTTCAAAAAAAACTAAACCCTTCTAGGATGAATTGGTGGACGGCTGGGAGAAAACCTTCGCATTAAGGTGACAGTGAAATATATGCCTATCAACATCGGCCATACCAAAGGATCACGTTTTGCCCCATGGGGTGTGGGGGGGGTCAGAGTGGTCAGAAGTATGAAATCCACACCATACTATGTAAGGTTTAATGAAAGGAAGCTACCCTTTGGTGCCCCTGGGGTGGCCGGAGCGTTCGCTACTAGGGTGAAACATCTCGGAGACACCAGTTCGCAGTATTTTTCTACTTGGGGTGGCCGGAGCGTTCGCTACTAGGGTGAAACATCTCGGAGGTACCAGTTCGCAGTATTTTTCTACTTGGGGTGGCCGGAGCGTTCGCTACTAGGGTGAAACATCTCGGAGGTACCAGTTCGCAGTATTTTTCTACTTGGGGTGGCCGGAGCGTTCGCTACTAGGGTGAAACATCTCGGAGGTACCAGTTCGCAGTATTTTTCTACTTGGGGTGGCCGGAGCGTTCGCTACTAGGGTGAAACATCTCGGAGGTACCAGTTCGCAGTATTTTTCTACTTGGGGTGGCCGGAGCGTTCGCTACTAGGGTGAAACATCTCGGAGGTACCAGTTCGCAGTATTTTTCTACTTGGGGTGGCCGGAGCGTTCGCTACTAGGGTGAAACATCTCGGAGGTACCAGTTCGCAGTATTTTTCTACTTGGGGTGGCCGGAGCGTTCGCTACTAGGGTGAAACATCTCGGAGGTACCAGTTCGCAGTATTTTTCTACTTGGGGTGGCCGGAGCGTTCGCTACTAGGGTGAAACATCTCGGAGGTACCAGTTCGCAGTATTTTTCTACTTGGGGTGGCCGGAGCGTTCGCTACTAGGGTGAAACATCTCGGAGGTACCAGTTCGCAGTATTTTTCTACTTGGGGTGGCCGGAGCGTTCGCTACTAGGGTGAAACATCTCGGAGGTACCAGTTCGCAGTATTTTTCTACTTGGGGTGGCCGGAGCGTTCGCTACTAGGGTGAAACATCTCGGAGGTACCAGTTCGCAGTATTTTTCTACTTGGGGTGGCCGGAGCGTTCGCTACTAGGGTGAAACATCTCGGAGGTACCAGTTCGCAGTATTTTTCTACTTGGGGTGGCCGGAGCGTTCGCTACTAGGGTGAAACATCTCGGAGGTACCAGTTCGCAGTATTTTTCTACTTGGGGTGGCCGGAGCGTTCGCTACTAGGGTGAAACATCTCGGAGGTACCAGTTCGCAGTATTTTTCTACTTGGGGTGGCCGGAGCGTTCGCTACTAGGGTGAAACATCTCGGAGGTACCAGTTCGCAGTATTTTTCTACTTGGGGTGGCCGGAGCGTTCGCTACTAGGGTGAAACATCTCGGAGGTACCAGTTCGCAGTATTTTTCTACTTGGGGTGGCCGGAGCGTTCGCTACTAGGGTGAAACATCTCGGAGGTACCAGTTCGCAGTATTTTTCTACTTGGGGTGGCCGGAGCGTTCGCTACTAGGGTGAAACATNAAAAAAAAAAAAACCCTATTGCAGGACTAACAAAAAAAAAAAAAAAAAAAAGTGGTGAGTGGGCCCGGTGGGGGGTTCTATCATGAGTTTACCGTACAGGGTGACATCAACCCTAGTGACGCCTCTGATTCGCTTTACAAAGTTAAATCACTGTTTTGCTCTTTGTTCTTCTCCATAAGAGTACCTAGAAGAATACTGAGCACTCACGGCACTTGCAAACCCAGACATACGTTCGCACCAGTAAGAGATCGCGCCAAATACCGACGAACATAACTGTGGGCTGCTCTTGTTTAATTTACAAAATAAATTTTTCGTTTTGAATGCGCCATTTTATCGATATGACGTCATTTCCTAGGAATAGAAATATGTAAGCTTCAGTAATAATTCCTTTATTTATTATTATTATTATTTTTTTTAAAATTCTTTTGCTTTCATTATATCCTTTGGAAGTAGGTGTGTAAACACTTAACAATTTATTTTATATGAAAAAACGGTAGCCGAAAAAACAATGTTGAATTTTTCTGAGTGACGTCTTGATGTGTGCGTCTATTGCTTGGACGGTGTTTAAATAGTTCTCCCTATAACACAAAATACAAATAAAACTATGACTTTGTTTCTACTCCATTATATCTCTTTTTAATCAGTGAAATCTGACGAGACAGACAGGGGTCTATGGCCCCTTTTCCTATTCCTAAAGATGGAAATACTACTCTTCGTTTAAAAAATGTCATGTTAGTTCCAAAATGAAAGCGATTTCTTGATCATCAGGTTTTCTTAAATTTCGTGTTTTTTTGTTGTTGTTTTTTTTTGTTGTTTTTTTAACGAAATAATGATTTTTAAAAAGTAGGTCGTAGTTTTATTTTTAGTTTCCTGTCTTAGTTTTATTTAAATAACATCATGATTATGTTGCGATTATTTATTTAAATAATGTCATGATTATGTTGCGATTATTTATTTAAATAACGTCATGATTATGTTGCGATTATTTATCTAAATAACGTCATGATTATGTTGCGATTATTTATTTAAATAACGTCATGATTATGTTGCGATTATTTATTTAAATAACGTCATGATTATGTTGCGATTATTTAT
>CAXITT010000449.1:270628-288240 GCA_964033795.1 Lymnaea stagnalis | reverse complement strand
ACGAAATGTTGGTACGAGGTGCACGAAATGTTGGTACGAGGTGCACGAAGAAATGTTGGTACGAGGTGCACGAAATGTTGGTACGAGGTGCACGAAGAAATGTTGGTACGAGGTGCACGAAATTTTGGTACGAGGTGCACGAAGAAATGTTGGTACGAGGTGCACGAAATGTTGATACGAGGTGCACGAAATGTTGGTACGAGGTGCACGACCGCTGATCGGGGGGGGGGGGTCACAACGAGGAACGTCACAGCTGAGTTCCACTTACAGTACAATATGTTGTCTACTTATTATGAACGGCTTTTACATACCTTGGTCCCCGGTTATTTTAGAAACCTTGTAAAGTTATTTTAAGATTGTGTTGACGCACTAAATAAATTGTTTATCTTTTCGGTGGCGTAGGGAAAAAAAATCTGTCTCTAACTGTCTCTCTCTCTTTCTCTGCTCTATCTGTCTCTCTCTGTCTCTCTCTCTTTCTCTGCTCTATCTGTCTCTAACTGTCTCTCTCTCTTTCTCTGCTCTATCTGTCTCTCTCTGTCTCTCTCTCCCTCTCTGACTCTATCTTCCTCTCTGTCTCTGCCTCTCTCTCCTTCTCTCCGTGTTGCCCACGCGTGCACGCTCTCTCTCTCTCTCTTTGTCTCTCTCTCACTGTCTCTCCCTCTTTCTCTATGTGAATATCTCTCTTTATTTCTCTATTTACTCTCTCTTTCTCTGTCTCTCCCAGTCTCTCTTTCTCTGTTTCTATATGTCTCTCTCTTGCTCTATCTGTTTATATCTCTCTTTCTCTCTCTTTCTCTGTTTCTCTATGTCTCTCTCTTGCTCTATCTGTTTATATCTGTCTTTCTCTCTGCTTCTTTTTCTTTCTATCTCTTTCTCTGTCTCTATCTGTCTCCCTCTGCCTCTCTCCCTCTCCCTCTCTCTCTGTCTCTTAGCCTTAATTTCACACAGACATTCGATAGAAAGTCTATGAACCATACTGGCTTACGGTATTTTTTTTATTATCCAATGGTATTCTAGAAGTAAATTCGTACCGACACAACTACAACATGACGATAGAGCCAGAGACACTCGTTCGGGATATGCAGGATCTCAAAAAATTGCTGTCGAAGTTTCCCATGTACAAAAACACTACGGTGATAGGACCGGAAGTGACGCGGCTGTGCAAGAAGTCGTCTGCTGACTACATGGATAGGCACGTTGTCTTCGCCTGTATTCCGGTTTCTCAGTTTGTTCCGATGTTTATAAACAGCAACTTATACTTAAGGAGTGACCTTTATTTAATGTTGTTGTTGTTTTTGTTGTTTTTCTTTTCATTTTATTTGTCATAATTTTTGTTGTTGTGCTGTGAAGAAGAGTTTTGGCCAAAGCGTTTTTTATTTTATGTGATTTTTTTTTTTTTTTAAAAACGTTCTCACCCTACCGCGTGTTCCATAAATTTTCTTTAATAATACTTTAGACCAGGACCTGGTTACTGTTACAATAATATATATATTTTTGTAAAGTAACATTTATAATGCTGCATTTTGTTTTCTTTTTGTCGACAGCTTCTAAACATTTCTTCGTGGAGACGATGTTTTATAATCTACGTACACGTACACACATACACACAAATAGATACACACACGCGCACGCACAAACGCACGCACGCGTGCACACACACGTAGATAGACACACACAGAGACACACACAGTCACACACAGATACACACAGATACACACACAAACACACTCACATAGACACACACAAAAATACACGAACATACACATAAACGTACACACACACACACACGTCCACTCTCACTTATGCATTTGAGTTAATTAAAAGTTGTTGTTTTCTGATTCTGCTGATTGTTTCCCTTTTAAACTGAATTCTGGTTCAATCCCACCTGTTTGTTAACCTTTACGGGCAGTTAGTTTCACTTTTCGGGCTGTTAGTTTCACTTTTCGGGCTGTTAGTTTCCCTTTACGGACAGGTAGTTTTCCTTTACGGGCAGGTAGTTTTCCCTTTACAGGCAGGTAGTTTCCCTTTACGAGCTGTTAGTTTCCATTTACTGGCAGTTAGTTTCCATTTACTGGCAGTTAGTTTCCATTTACTGGCAGTTAGTTTCCCTTTACAGGCACTTAATTTCCCTTTAAAGGCTGTTAGTTTCTCGATCAAATGAGTTAAATAGTCCCCTTCCATATACGTCATAGTGAAACCTCGTCCAGTTTCAAAAAGTCCCTTAAAACTCATCTGTTTAGGTCCGCCTATGACCTGTGATGCACCCTCCTTGCCCTACCTCATTTTCTGTTTCGGCTTAATCCTGAAGTGTCAAAGTGTCCTCTTTTTATAGCCATTTTCATTGTTTCTATAGAATAGTAGTTACTATCCTAGTGTCTCATTTTTATTTTACTTAGTTTACATGTTTTAATAATTGTAAAGCGCTTAGAGCTTTATGATAAGCGCTATATAAAAATGCCTAAATAAATAAATAATAAATAAATAACCAGTTGAATCTGTGTGACAGATACACGTAATAAAGAAGAACCCTAATCATATGTCAAGTGTTTGTGTTCAAATATTCGGTGTGCCTGGGTATTCGCTGATAGTGTTGCAGTAGCGCACCGTGGACCAATTTGCCAGAAAATACTCCAAAATGATGACTAAAGTATTGGAGTATTAGAGCAACGACGAACAAAATTCATTAGTGACGTGACCAAAGAGTCCATCTTGTGGTCATTTATAGAATACATCTTGTGATCAGTCATAGAATGCATCTTGAGATCAGTCATAGAATACATTTCGTGGTCAGTCATAGAATACATCTTGTGGTCAGTCATAGAATAAATCCTGTGGTCATTATTTACCCGACGACGTACTGTAAATGATGATTATTTGTAGAGGACTCTGGGATTGATGATTTTTTTTTTCTAGACGACTCTGTAGATACGAGCTTCATTCATTGTAGTGGAAATGGAAGTGGGGGGGGGGGGGGGGGTTAAGCTCTATTTCCCAAACGCAGGTCAAGCTCCCAGGTGTGAGTTTAAAACTGTCTATAAATAAGAACACGGATAACAATTATACAGTACGCCAATGGGTGAACCTGTAACAATACATAACCTGAAAATAAATAAACTTTAAAAAATAAATAACCTATATAAATCAATAACCTGTAGAGAAATAAGACAAGTGTCGGTTGATGTTACCTGTAAAGACTTCTTCCAGCTTTACAAAACACTTTAGATAAATACCTAGGAGGAATGTGTTCTAGTTATAAGGTTTAAGAGAGGGATAGATCTGTTTATCTTTCACACCGTCAACATTACAGTTTCTGACTGGTTTTCAAGCAAAAACCCTTGCCAGAGTAAATAGCCTCGAACCTGTGTAAATAAAAACAATATCTTCAGGTGGGACAAGGTAAACAGAAAGTACAAGATCAACTCGGCCAGGTTCAGATGCTTCCTTAAACTAAGTTCTAGACGCATGGATCATTGTGTGTGGGTGTGTGGGTGTATGGTGTGGGGGTGGGGGTGGGGTGTGGTGGGGCAGGGGTAGGGGTGGGGTGGTCTGGGGTGAGGAATACAGGTTATGTCTGAGAACTCTGTCTACAAAGTCGACTGAAATCAATTAGCTATTGCCTCCCTTTTGTCATAATATAACACATTGTCTCCCTTATGTCCTAGCATGACATATTGCCTCCCGTATGTCATAGCATGACATATTGCCTCCCGTATGTCATAGCATGACATATTGCCTCCCGCATGTCATAGTATGACACATTGCCTCCCGTATGTCATACCATGACATAGTGTCTCCCTTATGTCCTAGTATGACATATTGCCTCCCGTATGTCATAGCATGACATATCGCCTCCCGTATGTCATAGTATAACCACTTCGTAAGTATAAGTGTTACGCACCGCTGTCAATTGTGAGATCTTAATCTCTTATTTTAATTTTATGGTTCGTTCTTAACAGTGCACAACTAAGGACGATACCATAGAGAAATACATTAGCAAAAATACGATACTCAAAACAGTACCAATTACAAGTAATAAGATTTATTGAAGTATTAATAGAATTACAAAACAAAAGAAATATAATTACAATCATCAACTTACAGAGTAGGATATGTCTTGTACCGGTACACAGCTAATACAATGTGCCAATTAATAATGTACAATGAGGAATGCGAATAAACACATATGAGTACACACAGAATAATACACTTGTATCGTGAAGCGAAAAATATCTATCTGAATCTCTGTCCCTCAATGTTCTCTGAGCCCTTTATATATGCAGCGTAAGACGCATTCCAGATACGACTTAGACATTTTTTACCTTTCTTGTCCACCCCCGAACTTTCCACGAAATTCTAATTGAACATATTATTTTTAGTTTTTAGTGGTAGTAAACAACGGCCAAGATCAAAGGAAATAGGCCACGCCCAATACGAACGCAGCCTAATTTTGGGGTCAAACAGAGTTCATGGCACGGGGAAAGTGACGTAAACACTAAGTTTTAACCGAATTCTCCCGTGCTGCTGTTTTTTATTTAAAGAAATACTTTAACAATTCAGTTGCGTATGCAGTGTGTGTGTGTGGGGGGGGGAGGGGGGTCATATGGCCAACTACAATTTTTGGATGGAGGGCTAACCACAAGATAATATATGAATACAAATCAATTATATTTCTTAACATATGGATAACTCAAACAGGATTTGGCAGCCAGTTCGTTGCTATGGAAACAATGCGTACAATTCAAAGATGTCTTCTTTTAAAGTCAATTCGAATAATGTAAACTATGATTCTATGTTAAAATCAAAAGTAAATGGAAATGCTTAGTGTTTAGGCTTTACCATCTCAAAGACAGAAGAATGGCGTAGTGTTACTATTTTTGGACAATTTTTTCGTAAAACATAGATTCTAACAAGTATTTCCGCATATATAGACTAACAGTAAAAATTTGTAAAAGCTTTAAAAAAATACAGTTGTCAACATGTTTTCGTCTTGGTTAAGACATAATATGCTGGATCACATTAACCTTTCTTATCAAGAGACGCCTTCGCTGGTTAGGTCATGTACGGAGAATGGAGAAAGGACGTATCCCAAAGATTCTGCTGTATGGAGAGTTGGCAGAGGAGACAAGACATATTGGACGACCGCGCATGAGATTAATGGACGTTTGCAAACGAAGCATGGGGGAAGCCAATATTGAAACAAACGAATGGGAGTTCATTGCCGAACATCGCTCCAACTGGCGTACAGCAGTGTTTGGAGGAGTGAAAAAGGCAGAAGTTACTCGCAAAGAGGCCCTCGAATCAAAAAGAACAATTCGAAAATCAAGAATTGACCGGGTTTCAACATTTTCCTGCGAGAGATGCGGCCGTGATTGCCATTCAAGGATTGGCCTAGTGAGCCACTCGTCAAAGTGTGGAACTATATAGCTACTCCATCGTCTCACGTAGACGGAAGGATGCCATAACATAACATTAACCTTGAAGTACCGAACAGCTGTTGACATATTTGCCAAACAGAATACCAAGATGTTCTATTAATATCTTATTAAGATTGGCCAGACTATATTCCCGGATGTTCTATTAATAGATATCCGCCATTAAATAACAAACCCTGTTGTTTAGAACGCTCGGAGAGGAATTACTGACTCTATTGTATCACCAATTTGAGGACCTGTGACGTAAGCTTGTTACGAAATGAAGAAGAAATATTGGAAACGGTCCATTCCAGAATCTTGCTAATTCTTATTTTAAGTGTGGATGAAATGTATTTCATCAATCAACCTAAACGAACAACAACATGTAACATCAGCTCGTCAAAACCTTTATTTCCACGAGAAGATCATTCGTTTCATTACAAACCCAACATCATTACCAACCAAATATCATTACATTCTAAAATCATTACGACCCCAACATCATTACGAACCCAACATCATTACATCCCAACATCCTTACAAACACAAATCACTACAAAAACAACATCATTATGAACCCTTCATCATTTCGAACCCAAATCATTGCGAGCCTCACATCATTACAAACCCAACACCCTTACAACCTCAAATCATTACAAACACAAACATCATTACAAATCCAACATCATTAGAAATCCAACATCATTACAAACCCATCATTATGGAGAACACAAATCAATTGTTTGAACCAGTTGACAACCAACATTTCCATCTGCAGAATTGTAGCACCGCTATTCATCATATAACGTGGCGCGCGACGTGGAAAGTTCGTGACCCCAGAATGGCATGTCACGTGCCTGTGCCGGCCAGTGAGACTTGTTCGTTTGTCTGGCCACCCCATCACAGAGGCCCACCGACCCACAGGCCCACCGGCCCACCATCAATCAGGTTGTTCAGGGTGTTTTTTTTTTAAAATTTAAACACATCTCGGTTGTTATTCAGAAAAGTCAGCGGGGGAAAAAAAAATGTATTTGTGACGTCATCTGATGTCTAAACTATATATGACGCAAATCTGTGTCCATTTTTTTTCCGTTACGGAAAAATCAAAATCTCCATGACGTGATCTTATTTCTGAAGACTTCATACACTTATTTAAATGTAGTAACCTGTTTCACCATCAATACAGTCAATTAGGGCAGTCTCAACATCGAAGGAGGCCATGGGCACAGCAATGCACTGGGGCCCCCTAGCTACACAACACACCTGGGCCGTGACAAAAGAGGAAAGGGGGGGGGGGTAAATCGTCCCATGCTCAAACAGTTGGGGGTGGGGTGGGGGGGGGGTTCCTGCCACCCACTAAATCACAAGAGGAATAAAAATGAAAAATAAGAATAAACATTCAATGGAAAGGGGGGGGGGGTAAATCGTCCCATGCTCAAACAGTTGGGGGGGGGGTGGGGGGGGAGTTCCTGCCACCCACTAAATCACAAGAGGAATAAAAATGTAAAATAAGAATAAACATTCAATAAGGTTAAACTTCGATGAATTCAATTTATTGATATAAATAAAAAAATCATTCAAAATCAATAAGTGTTTCACAACATCATTATCAGAAATAATCTATAAATTATCACAGAGATGACTAAATGAATCATTGCTGACAGACAGCTAGGACACATTAGATTGACTATAAATCAACATAACCGTTTGTATAGTTTGTGCGCAGGTCTTGGTTTTATTATTGGTTTAAAGTCCATGGTCTTAAGGGTGTCATTTTGCATGCAAGTAAGTGAAAGCCAGTTCAAACGTTTTTGTGCCATTGTACTGCCAAGCTGATTCTTACCGTATTTTATCGATTCATGCCTGGGAAAGTAAAACTTGTTGACGAGAGTTATTCCCTTTAAAAGTTTTAACTTGTCCAATTTGATTCGCATTTATAATATTAATTTTGGAATGTGCGGATATATATCGTGGGTTAAATTGGGAAACTGGGAATTTTATATCGAATTAAATTGACAAAATCTTTCAATATTCATTAATAATATGTAAAGCATGATGCCTCTTTAAGAGTGAGTCTCTGAGAAACGTGGAGGCCCCCTAAAAAAAGGGGCAAGGGCTGGGCAGTGACCACTGGGCCCATGACTTAAGGCGGCACTGCTGTCAATAGGTGTGTGGTGCACGGGTCGGTAGACGTGTACCGTTAGTAAGTCGCTTGAAGAGTTCTGGAGCGGGATCTCCCAGACAAGACGGTACAGAGGCTTACATGTCCTTGCCTGCTTCCCGCGGGGCACATGGCATGTTGGGGGCTGGGGAAGTGTTCGACGAAAGAACTGACAGTCGGGAAAGGCAAGCCTTGTCCCAGGAGACAACATGAACAAAGGATATCGACATAATCGGTCAGCTATTAATAGATAACATCTAGTTTTACACTGCAGGCATTTTTCAAGGCTATATTTTCAGAATGATGACGGCTTATTTTTGGTCACGACGTTGTTAACCTCCTAAATCATTATGTCCACTTCGTATCTTATGTCCACTTCATACCTTATGTCCACTTCATACCTTATGTCCACTTCGTACCTTATTTCCACTTCGTACCTTATGTCCACTTCATACCTTATGTCCATTTCGTACCTTATGTCAACTTCGTACCTTATGTCCACTTCGTACCTTATGTTCACTTCGTTCCTTATGTCCACTTCGTACCTTATGTCCACTTCGTACCTTACGTCCACTTGTTACCTTATTTCCACTTCGTACCTTATGTCCACTTCATACCTTATGTCCACTTCATACCTTATGTCCACTTCGTACCTTTTGTCCACTTCATACCTTATGTCCACTTCGTACCTTATTTCCACTTCATACCTTATGTCCACTTCGTACCTTATGTCTACTTCGTACCTTATTTCCACTTCGTACCTTATGTCCAATTCATACCTTATGTCCACTTCGTACCTTATGTCAACTTCGTACCTTATGTCCACTTCATACCTTATGTCCACTTCGTACCTTATGTCCACTTCGTACCTTATTTCCACTTCGTACCTTATGTCTACTTCGTACATTATGTCTACTTCGTACCTTATGTCTACTTCGTATCTTATGTCCACTTCGTATCTTATGTCCACTTCCTACCTTATGTGCTCTTCCTACATTATGTCCACTTCATACCTTATGTCCACTTCATACCTTATGTCCACTTCGTACCTTATGTCCACTTAGTACCTTATGTCCACTTCGTACCTTATGTCCACTTAGTACCTTATGTCTACTTCATACCTTATGTCTACTTCGTACCTTATGTCCACTTAGTACCTTATGTCTACTTCGTACCCCATGTCTACTTCGTACCGTATGTCTACTTCATACTTTATGTCCACTTCATACCTTATGTCCACTTAATAACTTATGTCTACTTCGTACCTTATGTCCACTTCATACCTTATATCCACTTCGTACCTTATGTCAACTTCATACCTTATGTCCACTACATACCTTATGTCCACTTCGTACCTTTTGTCCACTTCATACCTTATGTCCACTTTGTACCTTATTTCCACTTTGTACCTTATGTCCACTTCGTACCTTATGTCCACTTCGTACCTTATTTCCACTTCGTACCTTATGTCCACTTCGTACCCTATGTCCACTTCGTACCTTATGTCCACTTCATACCGTATGTCCACTTCGTACCTTATGTCCACTTCATACCTTATGTACACTTCGTACCTTATGTCCACTTCGTACCTTATTTCCACTTCGTACCTTATGTCTACTTCGTACCTTATGTTTACTTCGTACCTTATGTCTACTTCGTATCTTAGGTCCACTTCGTATCTTATGTCCACTTCCTACCTTATGTCCACTTCCTACATTATGTCCACTTCATACCTTATGTCCACTTCATACCTTATGTCCACTTCGTACCTTATGTCCACTTCACACCTTATGTCCACTTCGTACCTTATATCCACTTCGTACCTTATGTCCACTTAGTACCTTATGTCCACTTCGTACCTTATGTCCAATTCGTACCTTATGTCTACTTCATACCTTATGTCTACTTCGTACCTTATGTCCACTTAGTACCTTATGTCTACTTCGTACCTTATGTCTACTTCGTACCGTATGTCTACTTCATAATTTATGTCCACTTCATACCTTATGTCAACTTAATAACTTATGTCTACTTCGTACCTTATGTCTACTTCGTACCTTATGTCCACTTCATACCTTATGTCCACTTCGTACCTTATGTCCACTTCGTACCTTATGTCCACTTCATACCTTATGTCCACTTCATACCTTATGTCCACTTCATACTTATGTCCACTTCGTACCTTATGTCCACTTCATACCTTATGTCCACTTCATACCTTATGTCCACTTCGTACCTTATGTCCACTTCGTACCTTATTTCCACTTCGTACCTTATTTCTACTTCGTAACTTATGTCTACTTAATACCTTATGTCTACTTCGTATCTTATGTCCACTTCGTATCTTATGTCCACATCCTAACTTATGTCCACTTCCGACATTATGTCCACTTCGTACTTTATGTCCACTTCATACCTTATGTCCACTTCATACCTTATGTCCACTTCGTACCCTATGTCCACTTAGTACCTTATGTCCACTTCGTACCTTATGTCCACTTCGTACCTTATGTCCACTTAGTACCTTATGTCCACTTCGTACCTTATGTCCACTTCGTAACTTATGTCTACATCATACCTTATGTCCACTTCCTACATTATGTCCACTTCATACCTTATGTCCACTTCATACCTTATGTCCACTTCGTTCCTTTTGTCCACTTCATACCTTATGTCCACTTCATACCTTATGTCCACTTCATACCTTATGTCCACTTCGTACCTTATGTCCACTTCGTACCTTATGTCCACTTCATACCTTATGTCCACTTCGTACCTTATGTCCACTTCGTACATTATGTCCACTTCGTACCTTATGTACACTTCGTACCTTATGTCCACTTCATACCTTATGTCCACTTCATACCTTATGTCCACTTCGTACCTTATGTCCACTTAGTACCTTATGTCCACTTCGTACCTTATGTCTACTTCGTACCTTATGTCCACTTCATACCTTATGTCCACTTCATACCTTATGTCCACTTCATACCTTATGTCCACTTCGTACCTTTTGTCCACTTCATACCTTATGTCCACTTCGTACCTTATTTCCACTTCGCACCTTATGTCCATTTCGTACCTTATGTCCACTTCGTACCTTATTTCCACTTCGTACCTTATGTCCACTTCATACCTTATGTCCACTTCGTACCTTATGTCCACTTCGTACCTTATGTCCACTTCATACCTTATGTCCACTTCGTACCTTATGTCCACTTCGTACCTTATTTCCACTTCGTACCTTATGTCTACTTCGTACCTTATGTCTACTTCATACCTTATGTCTACTTCGATATCTTATGTCCACTTCGTATCTTATGTCCACTTCCTACCTTATGTCCACTTCCTACATTATGTCCACTTCATACGTTATGTCCACTTCATACCTTATGTGCACTTCGTACCTTATGTCCACTTCATACCTTATGTCCACTTCATACCTTATGTCCACTTCGTACCTTATGTCCACTTAGTACCTTATGTCCACTTCGTACCTTATGTCTACTTCATACCTTATGTCTACTTCGTAACTTATGTCCACTTAGTACCTTCTGTCTACTTCGTACCTTATGTCTACTTCGTACTGTATGTCTACTTCATACTTTATGTCCACTTCATACCTTATGTCCACTTCATACCTTATATCCACTTCGTACCTTATGTCCACTTCATACCTTATGTCCACTTCATACCTTATGTCCACTTCATACCTTATGTCCACTTCGTACCTTATGTCTACTTCGTACCTTATGTCTACTTCGTAACTTATGTCTACTTCGTACCTTATGTCCACTTCGTACCTTATGTACTCTTCATACCTTATGTCCACTTCATACCTTATGTCCACTTCGTACCTTATGTCTACTTCGTACCTTATGTCCACTTCGTACCTTATGTCCACTTCGTACCTTACGTCTACTTCGTACTTTATGTCTACTTCGTACCTTATGTCTACTTCGTACCTTACGTCTACTTCCTACCTTACGTCTACTTCGTACCTTATGTCTACTTTGTACCTTATGTCCACTTCGTACCTTATGTCCACTTCCTACCTTATGTCCACTACTTACCTTATTTCCACTTCGTACCTTATGCCCACTTAGTACCTTATGTCCACTCCTTACCTTATGTCCACTCCTTACCTTATGTCCACTTCATACCTTATGTCCACTTCATACCTTATGTCCACTTCGTACCTTATGTCCACTTCCTACCTTGTGTCCACTTCCTACCTTATTTCCACTTCGTACCTTATGTCCACTCCGTACCTTATGTCCACTCCTTACCTTATGTCCACTTCATACCTTATGTCCACTTCATACCTTTTGTCCACTTCGTACCTTATTTCCACTCCGTACCTTATTTCCACTTCATACCTTATGTCCACTTCGTACCTTATGTCCACTTTGTACCTTATTTCCACTTCGTACCTTATGTCCGCTTCGTACCTTATGTCCACTTCGTACCTTATGTCCACTTCGTACCTTATGTCCCCTTCGTACCTTATGTCCACTTTGTACCTTATTTCCACTTCGTACCTTATGTCCACTTGATACCTTATGTCCACTTCATACCTTATGTCCACTTCATACCTTATGTCCACTTCCTACATTATGTCCACTTCATACCTTATGTCCACTTCATACCTTATGTCCACTTCGTACCTTATGTCCGCTTCATACCTTATGTCCACTTCATACCTTATGTCCACTTCGTACCTTATGTCCACTTCGTACCTTATGTCCACTTCGTACCTTATGTCTACTTCATACCTTATGTCTACTTCGTACCTTATGTCCACTTAGTACCTTATGTCTACTTCGTAACTTATGTCTACTTCGTACTGTATGTCTACTTCATACCTTATGTCCACTTCATACCTTATGTCCACTTCATACCTTAGTCTACTTCGTACCTTATGTCTACTTCGTACCTTATGTCCACTTCATACCTTATGTCCACTTCGTACCTTATGTCCACTTCATACCTTATGTCCACTTCATACCTTATGTCCACTTCATTCCTTATGTCCACTTCGTACCTTATGTCTACTTCGTACCTTATGTCTACTTCGTACCTTATATCCACTTCGTACCTTATGTACACTTCATACCTTATGTCTACTTCGTACCTTATGTCCACTTCGTACCTTATGTCTACTTCGTACCTTATGTCCACTTCGTACCTTATGTCCACATCGTACCTTATCTCTACTTCGTACCTAATCTCTACTTCGTACCTTATGTCCACTTCGTACCTTACGTCTACTTCGTACCTTATGTCTACTTCGTACCTTATGTCTACTTCGTACATTACGTCTACTTCCTACCTTATGTCTACTTCGTACCTTATGTCCACTTCGTACCTTACGTCTACTTCGTACCTTATGTCTTCTTCGTACCTTATGTCTACTTCGTACCTTACGTCTACTTCCTACCGTATGTCTACTTCGTACCTTATGTCTACTTCGTACCTTATGTCTACTTCGTACATTACGTCTACTTCCTACCTTATGTCTACTTCGTACCTTATGTCTACTTCGTACCTTATGTCTACTTCGTACCTTATGTCCACTTCGTACCTTATGTCCACTTCCTACCTTATGTCCACTTTATACCTTATGTCCACTTCATATTCGAAATGTCCTCGTTAAGTGACTCTCAATTAGGTCTCATGTACCCCCAAAATATGAATGGACAATGGAACCTCGGATAACGAACATCCGTACCTTGATCCGTTCATTAACCGAAACGTTCGCTTACCGAAACCATTTTCCCCATTGAATTTCTTGTACATTCACTTAATCTGATCCAGCATTAGGAGTTTGGCATTTCAAAATTTTAAAGTGGTATTTAATGCAGTAATACAGGAAGAAATTAAAATATCCTTAATCTGTAATAGTAATCCCAAGCTTGTGGTCTGGAGCTCCATCCCCACAAAAGCCTAGACTAGTAAAACATCACCAGCACCCCGGGTGGATGAGACCCGTTAACCTTGGATGGCAAACTCATCAAAGTGAAGGCAAGCTCTGAATACAAACACGGAGATGGCGTCCCGTGGGCTGTACGACATTGAAACAATGGAAATTCTTGAAACTCATGTGACGCCACTGGTGCCAAGCGGCATCATCGACATATGAGGTCCCCTTGGGTTATCCAGGTGCGTGGAGAGAGGCGATTTGCTGTCTATGGAACAGACTTATCCTCCTAAAGGGAAATCCCAGACCTTGGGATTCCGTCCTGTCAAGTCTACACCGCCTTCATACTGACTGACTTTAAATCACATGATTCTGTAGACTGACTTTAAATCACATGATACTGTAGACTGACTTTAAATCTCATGATTCTGTAGACTGACTTTAAATCACATGATTCTGTAGACTGACTTTAGATAACTGTTCCTTCTGTAGACTGACATAGATCACTGTTCATTCTGTAGACTGACATAGATCACTGTTCATTCTGTAGACTGACATAGATCACTGTTCATTCTGTAGACTTACATAGATCACTGTTCATTCTGTAGACTGACAGATCACATACACATGAACAATTTATTACAACTTTGTTCGAACTGTTTTTGTTTTCCCTAATTAAATCTAAGGCTGACCCCTCCCCGTCCCCTCCTCTCCTCCCCCACCCCCCGGGCCGTGTTAAGTCATGTCAGTATTTCAACATAATTTTTTTCCCGGCCACCCTGAACTCACGATTTGTAGAGCCGTCTGCACGCTCTTCGAAATGTTCTTACTACTGATCAGTTGTAATAACGTAGACACAATTATTGCCGTATTTTCTTAGCACTGATCAGTTGTAATAACGTAGACACAATTATTGCCGTATTTTCTTAGCACTGATCAGTTGTAGTAACGTAGACACACTTATTGCCGTATTTTCTTACCACGAATCAGTTGTACTAACGTAGACACAATTATTGCCGTATTAAGTGCGTACAGAGAGAACACAGGTCATCCATATTCAATGAACTTCGGCGCCAGCTAAGTGCTGGCTGCAGGGGGAAAGAAAGTCATGATTGTCACGTCTGCAAGATTAAATGCCCCGGATGGAGAATCAACAGCCGAGGTGAGAATATGGCCAGGATGATCATGGACTGCACTTCCCGTCCCGGCCTGGTTGGCAGTTTGTATGCCGTGTGCATTATTGAGAACTGGTTGTGAAACCTGAGTAGATAGCATATAGATTTGGTGTGTGGGTGTGTTGGTGTTAGGGTGATTGGGTGTGTGGGTGATTGGGTCATGTCTCGCAAAACCCATAGCCAACGGAACTACGTCCTTGTAGTCCGCCATTGTCATAAAATGGAGAGAGTTTGATTTCAAAAGTAACCTACCCGTATGCCCCAAAATAAAACTGCCTGGTAGTGCAGGGTTGGGCATCCTACGACACGCGTGCCAGACGTGTCAGGCCTGGTAGTGCAGGGTTGGGCATCCTACGACACGCGTGCCAGACGTGTCAGGCCTGGTTCACGTCCCAACCCGTTCCTACGACGCGCGTGCCAGACGTGTCAGGCCTGGTAGTGCAGGGTTGGGCATCCTACGACACGCGTGCCAGACGTGTCAGGCCTGGTAGTGCAGGGTTGGGCATCCTATGACACGCGTGCCAGACGTGTCAGGCAGTGGGATTTCAAGGGCACTCAGAGTATCCACAAAGTCCTAATAAATGTCTAAATAATAAATGTGATGATAAGGTAGATTTAACGAGTGGTGACATGCTAAATGAAGTAGACACCCCCCCCCCCTCACAATACAGTACAAAGTAGATGTCCCCGTTGTGTTGCAGGTTGTAGATAACATATTGGATAATAAAGAAAGAAAATTAAATAAATAATCAGCTAAGGAGGTTTTTATATTAAGTTTTACTTGCGACTGAATCGATTTGACAAAAACTGATTGAGTTATTTATTGTAGATTCTCAACGAATTTGAAAAGTTGAAATTATTGAATAATCTCTCAAATAGTTTCTTAAGAATAAAAACGACTGTGTATCGACGTGACGTAATACCGTTTTTAAAAAAAGAACAAGAGAAAGTGCAAGAAACATTGGAATTGAAATCCTCTAAACAGAATCTCCCCTTGACGTCATTGGCGCGCGTTCCTGACATGTTCAGAGCTAATTAAAACAACATGGGAATACAATCCCATTGAACTTTTGCAAATAACAATGTTGGTTTATTTTTAGCTTGGAATTCAATTACATTGAACGCTTTCTAATTACTTCAGTATAAATTATGAACGCCATCTGTTAGCTACAATTTAACTTAGGCATATCCTACTCTCATTACTTCAGTATAAATTATGAACGCCATCTGTTAGCTACAATTTAACTTAGGCATATCCTACTCTCATTACTTCAGTATAAATTATGAACGCCATCTGTTAGCTACAATTTAACTTAGGCATATCCTACAGTGAAAATCAAAACCAGTTTGTAAACCGTCTCATCAAGTTATTAGTTACTAGCCGGTGGAAAAGAGGTTAAAGGGAAATCATTTATCTAACACAGGCCTGCACAGCATACGGCCCGCGGGCCGCATGTGGCCCGCCAGCACCCACATTGTGGCCCGCGAGGTAACGAAAAACTCTTTATTCTTATTATTTTATTAATAGCTTTCCCACCTGACATGTATTCTTTTGGCCCTCGCAAGTCCTGTCTTATTTTCTTTTGGCCCGCACAAGTTTTTCATAATGTATTACGGCCCGCCTTACATTTTTAGATGTGCAGGCCTGATCTAACACAATCTGACTGAAAGTCTACATTTATTACAGAGACATCTTTTTTTTAAAAATTGTTTTTTTTTAAATGCAATATCTTCATCAGATAAAAGCCTAATCTAGTAGTAAATATTTGCCTTGGAATAAATAGGCTATAAAAAGTACAAATATTGGAATAAAATATAATCTAATCAATTTTCAGTACATTAAATTGCTGATTTGATTAAAACAATTTTTCGTTTACGAGTCCAATTGATGAGATGCTTGTTCCATTGAATCTCAAAAAACAATTGGATTCATTTGTCAAAATTATTAACCTGCATAAATACAGAGTTTTTAAAATTTATCTTTTTTTTTTTTTTTGGTTGGGGGGGGGGGGGCTCCGGGTACCTTAGCAGAATGGAGAGGCGTCTTCTGCTCCTGGTCATTGCTGTTTGAAGAGGGTGTCTACTGCTCCCGTTCATTGCTGTTTGGAGAGGGTGTCTACTGCTCCCGTTCATTGCTGTTTGGAGAGGCTGTCTACTGCTCCCGTTCATTGCTGTTTGGAGAGGCTGTCTACTGCTCCCGTTCATTGCTGTTTGGAGAGGGTGTCTACTGCTCCCGTTCATTGCTGTTTGGAGAGGGCTGCCTACTGCTCCCGTTCATTGCTGTTTGGAGAGGGTGTCTACTGCTCCCGTTCATTGCTGTTTGGAGAGGCTGTCTACTGCATCTCGATGATGAGAAATGTTTTATTCACCCCGTCCCGACTACTCCAATAAAACCAATCTCAAATATTGACTTAAGGAATGGTCAACAAAAGAGACAGTTTTTACTATTATTATTACTTTTTTATATATTAAGAAAAATATTGACTTGGAACTATGAATTAAGAATGGGGGGTGGGGGGCGTACACAAACATTTCACTGACGTCATTCCGACCTGTCACTTTTGTATTCAAATGTTTTTTTTAAAAAGTTTTTTCGACTAACGCAACAAATACGCTCTGGTACATAATCCAAGTTTTCCCACTATAAAAAATAATAATAATTTAGGGTTGGGGGGGGGGTTTTGGAGAGGTACAGTCATCTAATCTGTTTTTCCAAGAGTTACTTTACCTTATTGCTCTTCATCGCTCATCACTTGCCAGGGCCATGTTTTGCCAATGTTATTGTTGTTTTGTGTGGCAAAGAAAAGGAGGTTAGGGCACGCCGTAAAGGCGCGACTCTCTCAGCGTCTGATTCAAGGAAACACGTTTTGCGCTCCTTTGACGCATTAGATACGACCACGCTGGGTTAGATGCGACCATTTTAGATTAGATACGACCATGTTGAT
>CAXITT010000449.1:250784-269976 GCA_964033795.1 Lymnaea stagnalis | reverse complement strand
TTTTTTTTTGGTGAAAAAATCGTTATAATGTAAATTTTACAAGAAAAAATAAAACACTTATTGTTTTCATCGTAATATCAATCCATTTTAACTACAATTATTATTAATAAATTTTGCTTAATTGCTTTGCAAACCCCACTTGTAATCAACAGATTTACAATAATAAAAAATCATTTTTTGATGAAGAAACTTTTGCCTTTGTAAAAGGAATTCTGTGTTGATTAGCCTTGTATGCTTTTTTTTCCAAGTGACTTCTATTACACATGTATTGTAGATTATATTTTTATCAGAGAATTCGGAGGTAATATTTAGTAGCCTAACTCCAGTGGGTATTGATATTTTGGATTATAAATAATTTTTTTTAAAAACAAATTATTTTTTTTTAATGTGATAAACATGTTTTAAATGTCTTTTTCAATAAATTTCAGTCCATTAATATACCATGTTTTTCAGGGGCATTGATTCAATCTATTATTACATTAATTACAGAGAAAAAGCCCCTTTAAAAAAAAAACTCTTATATATTTGTATGATCTTGGGAAATCTTGGGAAATTTGTTCACCAAATCTTGGGAAATTTGAAAAAAGGTGAGTGGCAGCCCTGGTTGATTGCTCGGACGCCCGAACAGCGGCTGCTCCTCTGGTCAGCAGATCGGTTTCTGAGCTTAGCGGCTTAGTTGATTCGGTCAGTGGTGTCGAAAATGTCTCGCTTTAAGACCACGATTCTGAGCGCGAGGCGTGGGAGTGACGGTCGATGGTTACACGGTTCAAGGTCGCCATAGGGTTCAATGACTTCTCGGAGACGCTGGCGATAACAACGTTATCATTGAAGTTCATGATTATGCTTGATGGGATGTACAGCGTGGCGAGCGCGGTCCTAGGCTGGGGTACCGCGCTATATAAAACCACTAATAACAATCATATTAATAATCATAATAATAATCACAATAATAATCATAATAATAATCACAATAATAATCATAATAATACTCATAATAATAAACAACGCACTGAGATCATTAATCGTTGCCGTCTTAGTCCAATGTCAAGGTCATTAAAATACAATGAATCAAGCTTCAATGTTTTCAAGAAATGACAAGAAGGAAACACTATCAAGATTGTCACCAAAGACAAATGTCATGGACAGTGCAGCAGTGCGCTTGATGCAAAGAATTCAATGTCGAGCAGTACTCGGATGTGCGCACCACTCGACAGAGTATCGGTTCTAGTGACACGGATGAAATCTTTCAAGGTTGCAGTCTTTTTTTGTTGTTGTTGTTGTTAAAATGTTCTTTGCAGCGTCATGAACCGCTACAGAAGCACCTCGAGTGTTGGCAGCATGCTGGAAACACTGGGCTGGTCGACATTGGAAGAACGACGACTATCCAGGCTCACCATGTTGTACAAGATAACAAATGGACTGGTGCACTGCTCCGGAATCAAACAGAAACTCGTTAATCTTCCCCCCAGACTGCGACGAAGTCACGACAAACAGTTCCGGCTGGTAAAAACAAGAACGAAGTACAGAAGCTCCTCATTCCTGCCGAAGACAATAGGGGACTGGAACAAGCTTCCAAAAGCAACAGTTGAGGCGGCTACACTCGATACATTTGTGTCTATTGCCTCCTGTATTCCAACCCCCAGTTCATAACACCACTGCTGAGTCGCCCTTGCAACCAGTGAAGTATCCCATTGAAACCCATGGACAGTAACATCGCAAACCTCTCTGAAACATAGGAGCCAGAATGATCAATTCATTGATCGTGGGCCCTTAAAATAAAGAAGAAATAAAGAAGAAGAAGGAGTTACAGTTACAGTTACAGATACAGTTACAGTTGCAGTTACAGTTACAGTTACAATTACAGTTACAGTTACAGTTACAGTTACTGTTTCTCCCTTCATCATTCTTAGTGATAATCCGCTGTCAATATGTCTTAGCGCGCATGCGTGAATTCGTTACGCTGTCCTCCACATCATTTCATAGGATGCTCAGTCAAGCAATGATCTGTCGCCACAAATCGGCCTTAAGACAGAAGGAATGCCAGTTGGTATTTATTGGTTTCCTCAATGTTATGAAAGATGACATTTCTAGTTAACTGACAGTTCAAGTTAACTGACAATAAAAGTTAACTGACATTTCAAGTTAACTGACATTTCAAGTTAAATGACAATTCAAGTTAACCGACTATTCAAGTTAACCGACATTTAAAGAAAACTGACATTTCAAGAGAACTGACAATTCAAGTTAACTGACAATTCAAGTTAACTGACAATTCAAGTTAACTGACAATTCATGTTAACTGACCATTCAAGTCAACTGACCATTCAAGTCAACTGACCATTCAAGTTAACTGACAATTCAAGTTAACTGACAATTCAAGTTAACTGACCATTCAAGTTAACTGATCGTTCAAGTTAACTGACCGTTCAAGTTAACTGACAGTTCAAGTTAACTGGCAATTCAAGGTAACTGACAATTCAAGTTAACTGACATTTCAAGTTAAATGACAATTCAAGTTAACTGACAATTCAAGTTAACCGACATTTAAAGATAACTGACAATTCAAGATAACTGACAATTCAAGTTAACTGACCATTCAAGTTAACTGACCATTCAAGTTAACTGACAATTCAAGTTAACTGACAATTCAAGTTAACTGAAAATTCAAGTTAACTGACAATTCAAGTTAACTGACAATTCAAGTTAACTGACAATTCAAGTTAACTGACCATTCAAGTTAACTGATCGTTCAAGTTAACTGACCGTTCAAGTTAACTGACAGTTCAAGTTAACTGACAATTCAAGTTAAATGACATTTCAAGTTAACTGACAATTCAAGTTAACTGACATTTCAAGAGAACTGACAATTCGAAAGAACTGACAATTCAAGAGAAATGACAATTCAAGTTAACTGAAAATTCAAGTTAACTGAAAATTCAAGTTAACTGACAATTCAAGTTAACTGACTATTTAAGTTAACTGACATTTCACATTAATTTACATTTCAAGTTAACTGACAATTCAAGTTAAATGACAATTCAAGTAAACGGACAATTCAAGTTAACTGAACATTCAAGTTAACTGACCATTCAAGTTAACTGACCATTCAAGTTAACTGACCATTCAAGTCAACTGACCATTCAAGTCAACTGACAATTCAAGTTAACTGACATTTCAAGTTAAATGACAATTCAAGTTAACCGACATTTAAAGATAACTGACAATTCAAGATAACTGACAATTCAAGTTAACTGACCATTCAAGTTAACTGACCATTCAAGTTAACTGACAATTCAAGTTAACTGACAATTCAAGTTAACTGACAATTCAAGTTAACTGACAATTCAAGTTAACTGATAATTAAAGTTAACTGACAATTCAAGTTAACTGACAATTCCAGTTAACTGACATTTCAAGTTAACTGACAATTCAACTGACAATTCACGTTAAGTGACAATTTGTCGGCCTCCATCGTTACGTTTCCTGTCAAATTTGTTGAATGTTTGTTAACATTTACACTCAAAGAAGGTTCACCGTATCATCTGTTAACATTCCCTCCCCCACCCCCCTCCCTACTGACATAAAAGACATATGTCGACATCCATTTCCCCTTGCTTCAATTTTGTTTGACCTCAGCACAGCTTGCTTTTTACTAAGCGACCAGGAAATTGTCACATAATCCCAAATAATCTCAAATAATCCCAAGGATTGGCCTCTCAATAGGTTTTTGCTTTGTTATTGCCAGAAAAGAGTCACCATTTTCAAGGGTTTTTGTTAATGAAAATATCCTTGTATGAAAAGCTGGCCGCCAGTATCGACCCAGTCCATCACGTAGTGTTCAATTTGTATTTCTAAAGTTTTGGCTGATAATCGCTAGACGCATCCATCCTTAGAGTAATTGCTCAAAAGACTGATACCCGTATTTATAACAGAATGCTTAGAACTTCCTGGTTCGTTATTTGTATTTTTAGATTTAATGTGAAGGATGACATCACCTATTTCTATTTGCTGTCTTTGACGTGAAGGATGGCAGTACTACTTCTGTGTGCTGTTTTTGATGTGAATTATGACAGTACCTTTTCTATGTTCTGTTTTGATGTAAAGGATGACAGTACCTATTTCTATGTGAGTTGACCAACAACGAAGTGGAGGGCTTGGCAACTGTCTAATAGCGATGGTCATGCATCACTGACTCTTTGTTTCAGTAAACGCAATTATTACAAAGTCATTGGCCCAACTTCCAAATGTGCAATACGCTTGCACAATTGAGGACATGTGTACACATTTTGTGCAATACCCTTGTACCAATGAAAACATGTGTACACATTTTGTGCAATACCCTTGTACCAATGAAAACATGTGTACACATTTTGTGCAATACCCTTGTACCAATGAAAACATGTGTACAATTTTGTGCAATACCCTTGTACCAATGAAAACATGTGTACAATTTTGTGCAATACCCTTGTACCAATGAAAACATGTGTACAATTTTGTGCAATACCCTTGTACCAATGAAAACATCTGTACACATTTTATGCAATACCCTTCTACCGATGAGAAAATGTGTACACATTTTGTGCAATAACCTTGTACCACTAGAACAATACCTTGTCAAAACATTAATGATGTTTTAAAAAAAATACAAATGTAAAGTTTCGGGAAATGCCTTCAAGAGTACAAATAAATAAACATTTAAATAAGTATACATTAAGTTTACATAATATATATTAAATGTATCCGACTTAATAAAATAGATAAAAGTAGGAGTGGGTACAAACCCAGACACAACGAAAGTTCAGCAGAACGGAAAGGAAGTAGGTGGAAGTAAAATTTAAATTCCGAATAGGAAAAAGACATTGCAGATGCGTACAATTGTGGATTTAGTTCATACAGTATGGCGTCAACGTACCAAATCTTGCTAGTAATTTATTCTTCATACAGATCCTATCCCGTGAATTACTTGAATACAATATAGCAGTCACTGCGATGTCTAGAATTACGTCATGGTTAGTATTATTTAAATGTTTGGAAACCAGACAAAAGGCTTGTTTATTGATGTAATACATGTTGCTTTTGAAAAAAAACGGCGACGACCTATCTCTCCTGCATATTATTTAGCGCACTTTTTTTTGTACAAAGGACGGTGTAAATAACAGTTTGACTTGGTAAGTACAGTAATCTTGAAGTTTTCTTTAAAAAAAAACTCTTTTCGCTATCCGGAGAGACAAGAGCCTTAGAGACATGTATGTTAGAAGCCACCTCGTTGCTGTTAAAGCACATATAGGCACCACAAGTTAGGGTTAAGGTTAGGATTAGGGTTAGTGTTAGGTCTAGAGTTAGGGTTAGGGTTAGAAGGTAGGTTAAGGGCCAGGGTTAGAGTTTGTGTTAGGGTTAAATTTAGGGTTAGGTTTAGAGTTGGGGTTAGGCTTAAGGTTTAGGTTAGGGCTAGGGCAAGTGCTAGGGTTAGGGTTAAGGTTAGATATAAAGTTAAGGTTATTGTTAGAGTTAGGGCTAAGGGTCAAGTTTAGGATTAAGGTTAGATTTAGGGCTAGAGTTAGAGTTAGGGCTAGTGTTATGGTTAGGTTTAGGGTTAGATTAAGGGTTATTGTTAGGGTTAAGGTTCGGGTTAGGGTTAGTTTAAGGTTAGTGTTAGGATTAGTGTTAAGCTTACAGTTATTGTTAGTGTTAGGTTAGGGTTAGGTTTAGGTTTAGGATTATGGTTAGTGTTAGGGTAACCGCTGTAACACATGTCCCGACGTCACTGAAGTTGACAAGATCCCCTTCTCTCTGGAAATATTCAGAATTAAAGATGCGTTTACCTGCACGGGCATCCTTCACATCAAAGACAGCACACAGAAATATAGACTGTCATCTTCACATCAAAGACAGCACACAGAAATACGGACTGTCATCCTTCACATCATAGACAGCACACATAAATACGGACTGTCATCCTTCACATCAAAGACAGCACACAGAAATACGAACTGTCATCCTTCACATCAAAGACAGCACACAGAAATATGGACTGTCATCCTTCACATCAAAGACAGCACACAGAAATATAGACTGTCATCCTTCACATCAAAGACAGCACACAGAAATATGGACTGTCATCCTTCACATCAAAGACAGCACACAGAAATATGGACTGTCATCCTTCACATCAAAGACAGCACACAGAAATACGGACTGTCATCCTTCACATCAAAGACAGCACATATAATTAGTACTGGCATCCTTCACACCAAAGACAGCACACAGAAATATGGACTGTCATCCTTCACATCAAAAACAGCACACAGAAATATGGACTGTCATCCTTCACATCAAAGACAGCACACAGAAATACGGACTGTCATCCTTTACATCAAAGACAGCACACAGAAATACGGACTGTCATCCTTCACATCAAAGACAGCACACAGAAATACGGACTGTCATACTTCACATCAAAGACAGCACACAGAAATATGGACTGTCATACTTCACATCAAAGACAGCACACAGAAATACGCACTGTCATCCTTCACATCAAAGACAGAACATAGAATTAGTACTGGCATCCTTCACATCAAAGACAGAACATAGAATTAGTACTGGCATCCTTCACACCAAAGACAGTACATAGAATTAGTACTGGCATCCTTCACATCAAAGACAGAACATAGAATTAGTACTGGCATCCTTCCCACCAAAGACATCACATAGAATTAGTACTGTCATCCTTCCCACCAAAGCCAGCACAATGAATTAGTACTGGCATCCTTCACACCAAAGACAGCACATAGAATTAGTACTGGAATCCTTCACACCAAAGACAGCACATAGAATGAATTAGTACTGGAATCCTTCACATCAAAGACAGAACATAGAATTAGTACTGTCATCCTTCCCACCAAAGCCAGCACAATGAATTAGTAATGGCATCCTTCCCACCAAAGCCAGCACAATGAATTAGTACTGGCATCCTTCACACCAAAGACAGCACATAGAATTAGTACTGGAATCCTTCACACCAAAGACAGCACATAGAATGAATTAGTACTGGAATCCTTCACATCAAAGACAGAACATAGAATTAGTACTGTCATCCTTCCCACCAAAGCCAGCACAATGAATTAGTAATGGCATCCTTCCCACCAAAGCCAGCACAATGAATTAGTACTGGCATCCTTCACACCAACGACAGCACATATAATTAGTACTGGCATCCTTCACACCAAAGACAGCACATAGAATCAGTACTGGAATCCTTCACACCAAAGACAGCACATAGAATTAGTACTGGCATCCTTCACACCAAAGACAGCACATAGAATTAGTACTGGCATCCTTCACACCAAAGACAGCACATAGAATTAGTACTGGAATCCTTCACACCAAAGACAGCACATAGAATTAGTACTGGCATCCTTCACACCAAAGACAGCACATAGAATTAGTACTGGAATCCTTTACAATCGTATTAAGAAAAACAAAACAAAAAACTAACAACCAAACAAAGCACAGCGTTACGTGTAGCGATGGATTCTGTTTGGTGTTGCCCCTGGTAACGGCCCGGCCATTGTTCCAGATCGTTTGTTCTTCGTGTTTATAATTAAACACCGGCTGTAATTAAACACCGGCTTGGTGTTTCGCAACCGACCTGACTTAAAATAAAGGACTGCTGATTAGAAAGAAGGCGTAGAGAGTGTGTAGGACTGTGTTAGCAGGAGTAGAGACTTGTAGACTGTGTTAGCAGGAGTAGAGACTGTGTAGACTGTGTTAGCAGGAGTAGAGACTATGTAGAGTGTGACAGCAGGAGTAGAGACTGTGTAGACTGTGACAGCAGGAGTAGAGACTGTGTAGACTGTGACAGCAGGAGTAGAGACTGTGTAGACTGTGACAGCAGGAGTAGAGACTTTGTAGACTGTGACAGCAGGAGTAGAGACTGTGTAGACTGTGACATTGTCAAAAGCAAACGTCAAGCTGACGTTTTGATATGTTGAAAGATTGACAAAATTGAGTCGCATCAGCTGCGACATTAATCAATTAATTTTTTCCCGACATGGAAAACCAGATATACGCCATTTCATTTACGCCACTTCATTTACGCCACTTCATATCTCGCAGTCATAAGGAGTGAACTTTTTATAACATTTCCACCAAGAATGTCCATGGCTAGGGCCATTTCAGAGCACGGTCACTGAGAGATATTTCCACCAAGAATATCCATGGATAAGGCCATTTGAGAGCACGGTCAATGAGAGATATTTCCATCAAGAATGGCCATGGCTAGGGCCATTTGAGAGCACGGTCACTGAGAGATATTTCCACCAAGAATGTCCATGGCTGGGGCCATTTCAGAGCACGGTCACTGAGAGATATTTCCATCAAGAATGTCCATGACTGGGGCCATTTGAGAGCACGGTCACTGAGAGATATTTCCATCAAGAATGTCCATGGCTAGGGCCATTTGAGAGCACGGTCACTGAGAGATAATTCCATCAAGAATGTCCATGGCTAGGGCCATTTGAAAGCACGGTCACTGAGAGATATTTCCATCAAGAATGTCCATGGCTAGGGCCATTTGAGAGCACGGTCACTGAGAGATATTTCCATAAAGAATGTCCATGGCTAGGGCCATTTGAGAGCACGGTCACTGAGAGATATTTCCATCAAGAATGTCCATGGCTAGGGCCATTTGAGAGCACGGTCACTGAGAGATATTTCCATCAAGAATGTCCATGGCTAGGGCCATTTGAGAGCACGGTCACTGAGAGATATTTCCATCAAGAATGTCCATGGCTAGGGCCATTTGAGAGCACGGTCACTGAGAGATATTTCCATCAAGAATGTCCATGGCTAGGGCCATTTGAGAGCACGGTCACTGAGAGATATTTCCATCAAGAATGTCCATGGCTGGGGCCATTTCAGAGCACGGTCACTGAGAGATATTTCCATCAAGAAAGTCCATGGCTAGGGCCATTTGAGAGCACGGTCACTGAGAGATATTTCCATCAAGAATGTCCATAGCTAGGGCCATTTGAGAGCACGGTCACTGAGAGATATTTCCACCAAGAATGTCCATGGCTGGGGCCATTTGAGAGCACGGTCACTGAGAGATATTTCCATCAAGAATGTCCATGGCTAGGGCCATTTGAGAGCACGGTCACTGAGAGATATTTCCACCAAAAATGTCCATGGCTGGGGCATTTCAGAGCACGGTCACTGAGAGATATTTCCATCAAGAATGGCCATGGCTAGGGCCATTTCAGAGCACAGTTACTGAGAGATATTTCCACCAAGAATGTCCATGGCTGGGGCCATTTCAGAGCACGGTCACTGAGAGATATTTCCACCAAGAATGTCCATGGCTGGGGCCATTTCAGAGCACGGTCACTGAGAGAAACAATAATGCTCATAAAGATAACCATAAAATAAGAAAACTGTGGTTTTTCCCAATGCACACTTAGTGGAAAAAACTTAGCTTACCTCGCGCTGAGTTCGCACGGCGCTTTAGTGACTTTGAAGCACAGAAATTAATGTACTTTCGAGCTGTTTCGTAACCCATTGGTCATTGATTTGTAAGCTGCACATGTAAATTTGCAGATGGAGCTAATAGAGCTGCAGGGTAATGGGACACTAAAGGCAAAGGACGACACAGTTGGGCCTGCCATAGTCCACTCGTTTCATTCCTGAAGAGATGCCTCAGCTTCGTCTACATGCGGCTCAAACCTTGAACATGTTCGGTAGCACATATTTGTGTGAGCAGCTGTTTTCTGTTATGAAGATTAACAAAACATCACTCAGGAGTCATCTCACTGATGAACACTTGCAGTCCATCATGAGAATCTCAATGCCACAGAACTTTACTCCCAACATAATCGAACTTACTTGTTTTTATATAAATTATTTTTTAAAAAATAATTGTTCGTTTATTGAATTTTTATCCTGTTCGCCCCGCAACCTTACATGTGATTGAGTTTTGGCTCTCCGAGCGATTGATTTTACCTTCCCTGCTTTAAACCAATCCCTAAAAACTATCTCTCCACACCAATCCCTCCACAACAAATTCTTCCACACCAATCCCTCCACACATTCCATCCAAATAATCATCCACTCTATTCTCTCCACACAATCCCTCCACTTCAACCCCTCTACACACATCCCTCCACACCATTCCTCTACACAATCCCTCCACACAATCCATCCACACCATTCCCTCCATACCGTTCCCTACATACGATCCCTCCACATCAGCCCCTCTACACCAATCCCTCCACTCCATTCCTCCCAAGTCATCTCTCCAAATCAGCCGCCCTATATCTTAACGCCACCCACATCTATAGAGACAGTGTAAAATATGACTTCTTGTGTGACCTTATGCGACCCATGTTGACGCCACTTGACACTATGTGATATTGCTGCACGTACGCAATTTCATCAGAAATGTTTTGACGTCATGTGGCGTGCCCGGATGTTTACCCAGAAGATATCCCAAAAAGCAGGTGTGTAAGAAAGGGACACTACTGACACAATAGCCTCACATCTCCCCAAGAGATCTCAGGTGTATGTTTTAAAATCAGATCAGATTGCTTGTGCTGACACAGGTCAGGTCAGCCAGGTCATTCAAGGTCAAATAAGTTCATACATTAGAATGTCGCAGTGGGCGTGAATGGAAAGATGTAAACACATGAGAGAAAGAGAGAAAGAGAGAAAGAGAGAAAGAGAGAAAGAGAGAAAGAGAGAAGGAGAGAAAGAGAGAAAGAGAGAAAGAGAGAAAGAGAGAAAGAAAGAAAAAAAGATCTATTTGTTCTTTCTTGTTTGTCTCATACGCTGAAGAAGGCATTTAGCCGAAACGTCCTTCTAACTGTCCTGTTTTTGTTTTTTTTTTTGCAAGCTTAACATATCTGAACATCATCATTATCATCATCAATAGCACCACAGCCCATGTAGGGCCCTGGCCTGTTCCACCACATCCTTACATTCGGAGCGATCATGGCTTTCCGTCTCCATGCTCGAAACCCCAACTGGTGTAAATCTGTCTCCACATCATCAATCCACCTCATCCTTGGGCGACCGATGAGTCGCCTGCCCCTAGGCTTCTGCCTGAATATAATTTTGGCTGCTCTGCATTCCGGCATCCTTTCAACATGACCTGCCCAGCGTATTCTGCCTTTTTTATCATTGTGACTATGGTTGGTTCTTTGTACAAATAGTAAAGTTCTTGGTATGTACGTAGTCTCCAGGTATCATTTTCTATCACAACATATCTCAACATATCTTCCACTAATTATTTAACATTGATTACACAGATCTGGTTTTAGTTTTTGAAGAAAAAACGCCATTCAGCTAGAAATAATTATTGGGACTATTAAGGATGAATTGTGGAATAGTCGTCAAGGTAAGCGATATAACTATACAACAGATGGCTTACTGCTGGACACAAGACTAGACACAAGACTGGACACAAGACTGGACACAAGACTGGACACAAGACTGGAAGCAAGACTGGACACAAGACTGGACACAAGACTGGACACAAGACTGGACACAAGACTGGACAAAATGACAGGAGAAAATGACAGGAGAAAATACCTGAACACAGTTGCTGAACAATAACCGGACACAATAACTGGACAAATAACCTTTAAAAAATGTCTAGACACAATAATTGGACATAATGAAAGGAAAAAATGTCTGGCCACAATAACTGGACATAATGAAAGGAAACAATGTCTGGACACAACAACTGGACATAATGGCAGGAAACAATGTATGGACACAATAACTGGACATAATGACAGGAAACAGTGTCTCGACACAATAACTGGACATTATGGCTGGAAAAAATGTCTGGACACAATAACTGGAGATAATGGCAGGACAAATTTTTTGGCCACAATAACTGGTCATAATGACAGGAAACAATGTCTGGACACAATAACTGGACATAATGAAAGGAAACAATGTCTGGACACAATAACTGAACATAATGACAGGAAACAGTGTCTCGACACAATAACTGGACATAATGGCAGGAAAAAATGTCTGGACACAATAACTGGAGATAATGGCAGGAAAAATTTTTTGGCCACAATAACTGGTCATAATGACAGGAAAAAATCTCTGGACACAATAACTGGACATAATGACAGGAAACAGTGTCTCGACACAATAACTGGACATAATGGCAGGAAAAAATGTCTGGACACAATAACTGGAGATAATGGCAGGAAAAAAAATTTGGCCACAATAACTGGACATAATGACAGGAAACAATGTCTGGACACAATAATTGTACATAATAACAGGAAGCAATGCCCGGACACAATAACTGGACATAATGAAAGGAAACAATGTCTGGACACATTAACTGAACATAATGACGGGAAACAGTGTCTCGACACAATAACTGGACATAATGCCAGGAAAAATTTTTTGGCCACAATAACTGGTCATAATGACAGGAAAAAATGTCTGGACACAATAACTGGACATAATGACAGGAAACAATGTCTGACCACAATAACTGGACATAATGACAGGAAACAATGCCCGGACACAATAACTGGAGATGACAGGAACAAAATGTCTGGACACAATAACTGGTGAAAATGACGGGAAACAATGTCTGGCCACAATAACTGGACCTTATGACAGGAAACAGTGTCTGGCCCCAATACCTGGAGATAATGACAGGAAAAAATTTCTGGACACAATAACTGAACATAATGACAGGAAAAATGTCTGGTCCCAATAGCTGGACATAATCACAGGAAACAATGTCTGGACACAATAACTGAACATAATGACAGGAAAAAGTGTCTGGTCCCAATAGCTGGACATAATGACAGGAAACAATGTCTGGCCACAATAACTGGACCTAATGACAGGAAACAGTGTCTGGTCCCAATAGCTGGACATAATGACGGGAAACAATGTCTGGCCACAATAACTGAACATAATGACAGGAAACAGTGTCTGGTCCCAATAGCTGGACATAATGACAGGAAACAATGCCCTGATAAGGTGGCTGAACAACGCCTGGGCGCAAAGATACGGACACAATGACATTGTACAACGACAGGGACTCAGTGACTGGACACAATGACATTATACAACGACATGGACTCAGTGACTGGGCACAATGGAAACACGCACATGGAATCGGTAGAACAAAAGTACACGGGATCCCTTGTGGGGGCCCTGATCCCTAACGTGAACATGTCAGATCTTCCGCGGACACCGTGCTGCCTGAATAACGCGTCGTTAGATGACATTAGTACAGACATATTAGCACAGACATATTAGCACAGACATAGTGGAGCATCCATCTCTCGAGAGGATTATAGCGTCTTAGAGGTAGAGATTTTAGCAAGGTCAGTTTAACCGATTTTATCTTGCAAGGATCTCTTGTTTTACAGAGAAACTTATGTGGTTTAAATCTTCGATGGGAAGGAAAGTAAGATAAGTGTGTAGGATTAGCTGAGCATCATTATCAATGTTTAATGTAAGGAAAAAACGAACTTTGAACTCTAAAATTTGAACTGTGAAGTTGGAACTGTGAACCGAGAGACTGAATTTCGAAATAGATTAACAGGAATTTTTTTGTATCTAAAAAGTCAACAAATAATGTCAATTTCGGGGGAGGGGGAGGGGGGTTGCGGGCGGTGCGGGCTGCACCGGGTAACATCCTCAAATGGGGGAGGGGTGACACCCAGGGTTGCCAACTCATTGAAGTCATTTTACGGAGAAATATTCCACGGTGCCTACTGGCTAGCAAACTTTTTGAAAGGACACATTTTTAAAGTTATGTTGTTGAAGCCAGGCAGCCATGATACTCAAATATCCGTACGACTGTTTTTCTATGACTCTATGTACTATGTCAAGCATCAAATACGTATATTTCTATGACTCTCTGTACTATGTCTGTCGTGTATGGGAGTTCATTGATAACTGTTGTAACTGAGAAATTAGGTTTGATTACGCGTGGTGTGTGTTTGAGAGTTTTATAAGTTAGTGAACGCTCTTCCCGCGCTTGACTCTGTGACGTATTTGTATGCCCATTGTGACGTATTGTCTAGACTGTATTGTGACGTCAGTTTTCGTTGTGCGGCAGTCGTGAATGGAACTTTGTGGAAGTAGGATGTGTATTATCTCTGTCTGATAGCGAGCTGCGCTGCATTCACGTGTGTACGGAGTTTACAGCCTGGGTCAATAATAAGATACGAAAGTTACATTTATTGTGATAGAGGACTTGAGTGTATTCTATATTAGTACGACGTATTTCAACGTGTGAAAGAACCTGACGAGTTAACCAATCTAATGGAACAGAGGCGTTCATAATGTCAAACGTCATAATACGTATATTTCTATGACTCTATGTACTATGTCAAATAAAACAAAACAATATTTCTATGACTATGAATTTACATCATTTGACCATGACATATCATTCTATGTTGAAACACTGGGTTATTGTAAGACATTCTCACCAATTGCCTGGGAATATAAGTATCAACATTTATAGCAAGCTTCGTAAAATATGATCGCACAATGTCTCATTTTTTACGGGCATCGTTAGGTCTTTTACGGACACTTACTGACCGGTCATTTGTGGTCAAATTTTGACGGACTGTTTGTAAATTTTCGGACAGTTGGCAACCCTGGGTATGCCAAACGGTCACTTGCTAAATTGACAGAACTCGGTCGAGTCGGTTTCATACCATATCTAAGTTAAATAAAAATGTAGAACGCCACCGGAACTGAGTGCCCCAAGAACAGGTTGTCACAAGAACAGGTTGTCACAAGAGCATGATGCCACCAGAACTGAGTGCCTCAAGAACAGGTTGTCACAAGAGCTGGATGCCCTCAAAACTGACTACCACCAGAACTCAGAAATAAAACATGGAAGATAAAGTCCCTACGTCAAGTCCAATTTTTTTTTTAATTTAACCCAAAAATGACTCTATATTGTATATTATAATTGTCATTGTTTATTTTATATGTTCAGAGTTTTTTGGCCAAGGCTCAATGGTCTCTGGCCAAGGCTAAATGGTCTCTGGCTAAGGCTAAATGGTCTCTGGCTAAGGCTAAATGGTCTCTGGCCAAGGCTTAGTGGTCTCTGGCCAAGGCTCAATGGTCTCTGGCCAAGGCTCAGTGGTCTCTGGCCAAGGCTCAATGGTCTATGGCCAAGGCTCAATGGTCTATTGCCAAGTGCTCAATGGTCTCTGGCCAAGGCTCAATGGTCTCTGGCCAAGGCTCAATGGTCTCTGGCCAAGGCTCAATGGTCTCTGGCCAAGGCTCAATGGTCTCTGGCCAAGGCTCAATGGTCTCTGGCCAAGGCTCAATGGTCTCTGGCCAAGGTTCAACGATCTCTGGCTTAGGCGAAGAATTCAAAGATTGGTCAATATTTAAAGTTTTAAAATTCATAACTGTATGGGACGTCATATGATCTCTTCCAATCCCCCCATTCAGCATACAACTATTTCACATGAACTGTGGATCTGTGGTTTCATGAAAGAGTAACTATCACAATGAGGCTGATCAGCGAGCGATTTGCTAACTCAAATGAAACACGCTTGTCTCTCTGCTCTTCTGATTTTGTCAGTTCAAGTGATCATGTTGAGGAAGCTAACTTTGATCTTCTCCAAATGAGAAACATGGGAAAACTTGGAGAGAAAAAAGACGCAACAAAACAACGATCGTGTCGACAAGACGCCTTCCCCAGCAAACAAACAACATTAAAAACAGACAAAAAATAACACTCACACTTAGCTGACATGCAGCATCGAAGTGGACAGCAAGACAACAGGAAGTAAAGTTATAACTGTTAAGATTTATGTTTCAAATGAAAAGTAAAACTAGAAGCATTTCTGGATGATTAGGTTCAGTGTTAGACGGTGGAGCTCTAGAAAAAAGATGGTGGGTAGTGGTGGAATGGGGTCCGGAAGAGGGATTCTCAAAATAATGACAACATGAGTAAACCGCAGCGGGTTACAACCACACTAGTGACGCCACAGAGGAACGCACATTTATATGAGGCTAACCCAGTGAGTCTCAATCGGTGCACGCTTCGGGGCTTCTATGATGTGCCAGGAAATAAAATAAATAAAAATTGATTGAAAGGTTATAATAAAAGGTTAGAGATCAAGGCGCCCCCACCCACCTAACATGGTGCACCCACCCACCTAACACAAATTAATTCTAAAAGAGGTTCATCGAGTTCGAAGGGTTGGTAACCGCTGGAATTACCGGTATATGGTAAATGTACGTTCTTAAAGAACAGCTCATGTTACCACAAAGTCCGTTATTATTGAAGCCGCTAAAATGATAACTCACAAGCCAATGACACCAATTTGACAACAACTGCACACATCCTTCTTTACAGCAGCGGGAGGTCTGGGCAAAGTAATGCAGCCAGGCGCCCAAATACTCAGGGCGTCCTAAGGATGGGGCGAGAGGGCCAATCACCCCTGACACCAAAATCAGGGGGCTTCAAAATCTTCTTAAGATAGGCCTTTCATAGTGAATAATACGATAAATTCCCATGTACTTCATATAAAAATTGGCGCCAAAATCTTCTTACCAGTGTGCCCTAGGCACGGCTTTTCCCTGGCGCCCGCTCTGTCCATAGCCTCCTATTCAAGTAATGTATGGCCCAGGTCGGCCCAGGTCGGCCCAGGTCGGCCCAGGTCGGCCCAGGTCGGCCCAGGTCGGCCCAGATCAGCCTAGGCCTCTTGACCAGTTTCGTTCAGGGAATGTGTCCTCCGTAAAATAGAGGTAGCATTTTAGGCGATGGGCGGGAGAGGGGTGCAGAAAATCTATCAGCACTGAATTTATTCATTTTGACGCCCAGGGCCAGCTCTACCTACGTCACCCCCGACCATACATAACCAGAAATTCATTCATAGTGGTGGAGCCATCTGAGGGTATGCTTTAAGGCCCTGGAGTCTGTATAGTCCAATTACGTATACGAAACTAAAAGAAAATCCTAATTTTGTCCGTTCAAAGAATATTTATATTTATTTAAATCCAACGCTTTTGTTGGATTAGAATGTGTCGGTCCGGTCACTTTAATTGGGGGGGGGGGAGGGAGAAGAGATCGTGGGCGCTCGGTCCGGTCACTTTAATTGGGGGGGGGGAAAATCATTCTCCACTTGACCGACTAGCAACATTCTCCACTTGACCGACTAGCAACATTCTCCACTTGACCGACTAGCAACATTCTCCACTTGACCGACTAGCAACATTCTCCACTTGACCGACTAGCAACATTCTCCACTTGACCGACTAGCAACATTCTCCACTTGACCGACTAGCAACAGAAAAGATATTAGTTGAAATTTAGGTTCCCTTGACCATGCATGGATTCATTACTTGCTTTTTAATAAATTTTAGTTGCATCTAAATAGAAATGAAGTTTCAACAATTTATTTTGAAACTTTTTTTTTCTTTAAACTAGTTATCTAGTTATTCAATAAAAAACATTATATATATACATATATATATATATATATATTTCCGTTAGGGGTCGTTCGCAAATCACATCACGCCAAAAATGACTTTTCAGATCCCCCTCCCCCCCCCCGTCGCAATGTGTCACACATTCTTTACCCCACCCCCTTTAGTGTCAGGTCACACCTACACAAATTCAAAACATACATAAAATTTTCACAACTAAACTAAGATTTTATTTTATTCTTAAACATTTCCCCATCATAGATTAAGATGTTTTATTGTTAGAAAACTGTGACGCAAAAAAAAAGTCATCCTCGAGCTGAATGTAAAATGGCCACAACAATTCTTGTGTCATTTTTGATATGTGCAGTAGGTGTGCGCGACTGAAATTCACAGTACCTATAATTCCTGAGGAGATTTTGATCTTAAATTAACGTTTTAAAATTAATTGAATAAAGATTTTTCAAAATTAGAAAATGTTAAATTTTTTAAAAAATGTGTAACGTCACAAATTTTTGATCCCACCCCCTCCTTTTTCGAAAAGTGTCACTAATTGCCCCCCCCCCCCCTTTTTTTTTTTGAACGTGACGTAATTTGCGAACGCTCCCTTGGAAAAAACTTGCAAAAGAAAAAAAAATAACATGTAATATGTTAGTATAATAATTACCATTTTGCAATTATTCAAACTTTAGTAGGTTGTTCCAAAATATACACTTACAAAAGATGAGAAAAAATACTATTTTGTAGAAAAGGTCAGAAGATTTTGTATAGCTAAATACAGGTCATTTTGTTAAAACTTGTTTCTAAATGGTATAAAAAAAGAATAAAGGAAATATTTACAAATGAGACGTCATATATTTATTAATATGTGATTGATCTGCCGATATGTGAGACAACATGAATTTCCAAACAATGCCATACATGTAAATTTAAAAAGTTTATTTGAACTTTCCAAGAACCATAACTTTCTTCATTTAAATGACTAAATAATGAACCTTTGGCGCCTTTTCTAAGACGATCTGAGTTACCCCCCCCCCATGCCCCACCAAATTTCAAATGAACATTTTTATCAAAAGACACTTGCCTTTCTAAAACTAGTAAAAAAAAATATTGACGTGTGCAACTTTAAAATTTAAAATACTATTTGAAAAAATGTGAAGAAACGGCGTTACTGCCTCATTTTGAAGTCTAATGAAATTGGCGGGAAATAGTTTCACATCCGTCATCACTACGTCATCTCCACGTCAACACCATTGGCACCATAATGCCCCTAGAGGCGTTACGCCCTCTAAAGACGTCATATTCTTTAGTGGAGTGAGGCCTCTTAGAGGCGTGAGGCCCTCAAGTGCCCGGTGTTCGCAGTGCGACCGGTGTGACCAGTGTGACCAGTGTGACCAGTGTGACCAGTGTGACCAGTGCGACCAGTGTGACCATGCCTCAAGACGACACCAACTCGACGTCACCTTCAATGTCATTCAATGTCCTAGTTAATCACAGGACAGAAATTTGAAACAGATAATTTTCATCAGTGAGTGATTGGTGTAATGAATTGTGAGAACCTTCGTTCATTTGCAACCGTCCCCCCCCCCACACACACAAACCTTATATGGCTCAACAACATTGACGTTTAGGAATCAAGGTCAAGGTTGCAGGGGAAACAAAAGACTGATTAGTTATTGTTTTCTGGTTTTGTGACACGACTGAGGGCTGGAGGGGGGGAGGGTCTGGGAGGGGAGGGGGC
>CAXITT010000449.1:225285-243412 GCA_964033795.1 Lymnaea stagnalis | reverse complement strand
TCTAGCTTCTCGGTCTTTGTCTTTGTCTTGTTTTTCCCTAAGTTTGTCCATTTCTCGAGTTACGAAGTCAGCTAATTTCTCCTGCTTCAAGCCAAGCTTCTCACCTACTTCTAATAATTCTAAGTACTCTGCCATTTTTTTTATGTGTAATGTGAGTAACTAAAATTATATTGTTATGTATCAGTATATCAGTTATCTCCTTATTCTTTGGTTATCAATTAAAATAGTTTACGATCTTTCATATATCTACATGTTAATGAATGTATACACAAATGCAAGTTGAAACATGAATTATAAGTTATAAATAAGTGTAAAAAAAATTTAAAGTAATTAAATTGTCTACTTCACAACATAAATACAGATAAGTAGACGTTTACATGAATATAAATGAGACAACAAATACAAAAGTACTGTGTAGTTTATGGACCACAAGATAGTAGAAAATATGACAGTAGGTTGACAATATGTATAACAATGACAAGACAAATAGCACAAATATGACAAGATCTACTAAAAAACAACAGTTATGACAATGTACAAACCAGACTTCACCGCTAACACAAAATTATCCTACAGTGTTATAAATAGGGCCAGAAGAAACCTTTACCGTTTTAATAAAAAAACTTCCCTAGGAAAGATAACACCGTGGATGTCCCTACAGTATCCTCTAAAATTAAACTTATATTATACAGAAAAAGTAAAAATTTACTTAATCTAATTAAGTATGATATAAGTAGATTTTTAAAGTCTTAAATTATATATAATACATAACACATAAATACATAAATACCAAGTGTTTAAAAGAAATCCGTAGTTGGTCACCTCTGCTCCTCTGTGACGCTCTGATTTCTGTGTAATCGATAATCCTATGTAGTAGATGCTCCTTCTAGGTAGTAGATAATCCTATGTGGTAGTGTACTTGGGTAAAATAATCCAATGAGAAAAGTTACACCACAAATTGCTGCAATACTCCAATGTAAGTACCTTGCGTAATAGTGTAATTGTGATAATCCAATAATTGAAAATTGTCTAATTTCTCTCCGGTTCTGTTGCACTTGTGAGTAATTGAAGAATTACTTGAAGAATTACTTGACTTGAACTGTGCGGCTTGTATAAAGTAAAGATTATGCTGGGGAAATCTTACTTCCGCTGTCTTGATAAAACATCTCATCTGTAATGACATCAGACTTCTTTTGGTTTTGTGTGGATCATCTCTTTCGTTGACTAATAACTGTAAAATAGATTTCTTGCTGTTTCTTCCACGAGAATATTCACTCCACTGTTATATAATTGAAACAGTGTACCAGTTAGCTGTTTGCACTCTGAACTTTTGACTCCCGTGACTGACCTAAATTCAATCGTTGTCAGCTTGCTCTGTGTGTCGTGGACTCTTCTCAGATTTGACTCATACACGGGCGTAATGACGTTCGATGTATGCTTCACTCGACTGTTAAAATATATCGTTGTTACTCAATGTTCTGTAATACATCGTTGTTCTGACACTTCTGACAATATTTGTAACGCATCGTCGTTACACCGCTTCTGACACCATTTGTAACACACTTCTACTCTGACATGGCGTGGGATGTTATTTCTTATGCTGTGGGTTATGTCAGTAGTATGGTTACTTATATTAACGCTTCAGGATGCCGACTCAGTCTTCTTCATTCTTTCACTTATTATTCAGGCACGTAAAGAAGAATGCTCAATTCTAGTTAAAACTCACAGTACTTTATTGAACACACTTTATATTGATAATATTAATAAATAATCCTTGCATGAATGTAATTTCACATATATATCTATAGTATTCCATCATTAAGAAAGACACGTCCTCAGACTACTATAACTCAGCTCAACTGTCTAATCTCACAGCTCTCACGCTACTGACTGACTCTACTGCTCTGCGCTCAGCTCTCTACTATCTCAGTCAACTCATACTTTATTACCAGCAAAGCGTGCAAAACAACCGCTCTGACAAAAACATAATTTTACTCTCCAAAAACGTGGAGCTCACATTTGTATCTCAAAATACATGGTCAACACAATTCACTGTTCACTCATGCTACCTCTCTGTTTTCATGTGAAAACATTGTCCGTTACACCTAGCTTGTTAGCAATAAATTTTATTGTCCGCTTTGAAATATAGGTGGATTCAATACTAAGAATATCCAATCTAGAATTTTCCAGAAAGTTCGATAACTTTAAATTGCAATTATTGGCATTATTAAATAGATTTTAATGGGACACATTTTTAATATTAATTCCATAATTTATCTGAATGCTTTTTCATGGAGCCCCCATTATAGTTCCGACTGATTCGGTACAATTATGGAATAGGCGCTCGCGTGGTCTCCTCTTTCAACTCAGATGCACTATAGTTATAATAGTTCATTTAGTTTTATAAGTTTACGCATTTGAACAATAATTACTTACAAAATAAATTTTTACAGATTTCAAGGAGGATATTTAAATTAATCTAGAATTTTCCAGAAAGTTCTATATTGTTGTACGTGAATATATAATGGTATCTTAAAGCTTGTTGAAATGTCAGTTTAGTTCTATTCATTTCTATACTTTGCTGGGGATTTCTCTAAACGTGCCCTTTGTCACATATCAAATATAGAGATAATAGTTTTATTTCGAATAAAGTATATTATTTATAAGTTACGAGGAACAGGATTTAAAGTATATATGATAGGTCATGCGCAGAAGTTAACAAGAAGAGTCTCATTGATGTAAGTATGAAGTTGAATATAGAAGATGGGCCCTCGCCATACATCTCATAACATCGTATTACTTATTTCATAGAGCTGTGTGAATGCTATATTTGAAGTAAAAAAGACAATATCAATTATATTTCCTTCAATTTCGGAGACGTGTAAATTCATGTGATGTTAAATTCATTGAGTTTTGCCCTCGTGCTTTTAAGTAGTACTTGTTGTATGTAAAATATGGATAATAACTACAAGCAATAATTACAAGTACAACATAATTATTACACATTAACTACAACGTTACACCCTTAATAATCCAAAAGGAAACGAGTAAACAGGAACCCACTGGTAATGCGATTCCATCGAGTAATGGGATCAAATAGGGCAAACGGGATGCCTTTGGAAAAGAGGAACCCATCTGTATCGGAACCCACTGGAATCGGGATTCTAACAGGATAGGGATTGGACTGGGAAACGGCATTCCACCATATCGGTAGTCCACTGAAATTGTGACACCACCGTTAAATTGATTCCACTGTAAAATGAGATCACACCAGGTAATTGTACAACCTGGATTGAAATACCATCTGGATCGGGTACAGACCATTATCTGGAACCAACGGGATGGGGATGGCACCGTATCGGGATCCTACCAGGAAGCGGGATCACTCTGGGTTAATGATACAACTGGGATCGTAATCCAAACGAAAAGGGACCGATCGGGATGGGGATCACACCAGGAAACGGGATACCGAAAGAATCGGGAACCCACAGGACATGAGATCCAGAGGGGATCGTAATCTTACCGGGAGGGTGATCCAACCGGCATCGGGATCCAAACAGGGCCACGAACACTCTTGATAACGGCAAAACATCGGAAAACGAGATAATATCGGGAAACGGTATCCGATTGGAATCCATCTGGGATCGGGATCTCATCGGGGAACACAAATTTTACAAAAGTTATTTTAAATGTGTTTAAAGAGGAGACAAATTGATTGTTTTTATATTTATCTTTTACTATAGGGGTGATTTTTTACTTGGCGCTTAATTTCAATGTTAATTAAAAGGCTGTAGAAGTTGTTGTTCCCAATGCAATCCCGTACAACACCGTTTTAATTGACAATAAAATACAAATATATTTTTTAAATTACCAATTCCAGCTATTTGAATTAAATTCATCTCAGATTTCCGACATCCCAACACAACATCATGTTCATCACTTGAAATCATCCTTATGGCAGCTTAGTGATACTTAAGCAAACTAATTTCTGTTAAAGTATCATGGCCCGATCATTCAGAAAATAACGTGATCAGTTTTGTGTTGGTGGTCTGCACAGAGTCTCTTTAAAATGGATTTCTTTTAAAAAGGAGAAGCAGAAATTATTCTGGTAACAATGAAATACAGCACCATATTGAAAACTTCGACTTCAGTGTCCCTCATTTTCCTTCATCCTAACATCCTCGACAAACAGATGGCGAGTGACAGATATCATCCTCAAGTGACAGAAGTCATCCTCGAGTGACGGATGTCATCATCGAGTGACAGATGTTATCCTCGAGTGACATATGTAATCTTCGAGTGACAGACGTCAACCTAGAGTGACAGATGGCATTCTTGAGTGACATATTCATCCTTGAGTGAAAGATGTCTTTCAAAAAAAGTGGGAGGACATCTAGCTTTGCATTTAAACTCCAATACAATGATATATTAAGATGATCTGACCTCCCCCACGCCCACCGCGCACGGTATTAGTTTTCGTGTGAGTTATTCCCCATGTTTTAATAGTCGAAAGTTAGGGTACAACTCACTGAACCTTGTCATGAACTGCGAAATAAAAAAACACACCCCTATGTTATGATTGATTGAACTCATTGACAATTTTGATCACTCTTCCGAAGATTTACCTCACTTTAGAGACCGACCGAAAGTGATTTTCTGATTTTGGCAGAAACCGAAACAGGCCGAAAGTTTAAAACGACTTTCGGCCGAAACCGAAAAAAGTCTGAACGTTAAAAATGTTTTTCGACTTAAACCGAAGCCGAAACCGAAAATTAAATATTTTGAAATTCGTTCACACATACATTCTGCTTACATCGAAAATGATGGGGGAAAGTATAAATATGTACATTCTTTTTATAAATAATGATATAATCGTGAATATTAATAAATATATTGTTCGTCCGTCGGGGATCGACGAGGACCATCGAGTCGTCTGGTGACTGATGACTTGCGTGGGTGACTTTGTTTAAAGTGAAGAAGAGTTGCGCGGCGTCTACTTCACTCTCTCGTCCGAGCCAACCATATCCAGTGGCAAGATTCTACGTCAAGACGACCAGGGATTGGTTCGGTTGCAGGAATTGTCATTGTTTGCGCCTTACGGGACTCCAACTCCGGGTTTGAATTCAGAGTTTCCTTCTCTTAGATGAGTTGCCGACCAAGGTTAACGAGTCTCATCCACCCGGATGAACATCAAATAAAGGGGTCTCAAACTCGCGGCCCGCGAGCCATTTGTGACCCATAAGGAGATATTTTGCCGCCCGCTACATGACAGAAAAGTTTAAAGTTAATGCACCAGCTCGTTTCCCCCCTTCTTATATTTATAACGTGACTCTCCGCGACTGTTTCAGTGGAATCTCACCGACTAGTCTAATTCTGGTGTTTTAAAATATTTTTCCATATTTTTGTCTGATGATTATAATGGTAAGAATTGTTTTAAAGTCTGAATAATTTTTTAAAATTATTTTATAGTTTTTTTATCAGACAAACATGGCAAAGGGTGCGGCTTTGAGAAAAAAATTTGTAAAAGTAAGTTGGCGGGTAATGCACAATTATAATTGTGTAAATAGTAGCAATCTGATAAATTATCAAAGGATCCATATTAAAATTGCATCTAATGTTTACGAGTGAGGTAAATTCTGAGCATGTCAGCTTGGTCTATTTCTAAATCTCCTTCTTATGCCTTTTTACCCACTCTGGGTCTCTACATTTTTTAGACTTCGAAACACAGACAGCCACTTTTCATCTTTTTGCTGACCATTTGTCCTTTAATGTGCAAGATGCCTCGCGCATTGAGTTGAAAGGAAAAACAGACAAGCATGGACATTTTATTGCATTGACCTCCACCTTCCCTGAAATAGTTAGGTTATTCAATCGGAACATACGACTATTTGGGAGTACCTGTCTGTGGGAATAGCTCTTTTCCACAATAAACTTTAACAAGGTTAAAGTTCAGGGCGAAACTTACTAACGAGTATCTTCAAGCTATACTGAGAGTCTTAGTTGCTTCCTCACTCAAGCCAAAGTTGCTCAGCTGTGCAAAACGAAGCGCTGCCAGATCTCTGGTAACAGTGAGTGGGTGGAAGAAGGTGAACCCTAGTTCTTGAGAACCCTTAATGTTTTTATTATTATTTATAAAGGTTGAGCAGATTGTAACAGTTGTAATCGCTTTTTTGTTGAATACTAGATGCGGCCAACTCTCACTCAGACACTACCTCCTGTGATCCCCCTTGATGATTTGAGGTTGGGACCCTTGACCTAATGACTACTTTGGATTTTACATTTTAATATAAAAGTTATTTAATTTACTTTACATTTTAAAAAAAAATTAGTATGGTATTAGAAAATTTGGCAACAATGGTAAAAAGGGGGGGGGGCAAAATTCATATAAAATAGACTCTTGGGTGCCTTTTCTTTTATAATATAATTACAACCTAGAACACATACCAACAACAATTATTCTGGCTCTCTATATATATTATGCAATAAAACTATCACCACAATGTTTTGCTGTTTTCGTAATACTAATGCTTTGTTTTTTTATTAATAGCTTGCAAAATAGCGCTGTATTAATATTCAACACAGTAGTCTTTCAACGCGGGTGACGTATTTGTTTCGTTTGGAGACTACCTCCCTCACCCCCATTGGTGGTGAGCATTTTTTTAAACCTGGTCTCTTATAATTGTTGCTCCGATCATGGTTATAAAAGATCGCTTTGTTCTCAAAGATGGCTTTATATGTTTTTAAAGATTGTTTACTTTGTTCTTACAGACCGCTTGGTTTGTTGTTAAGATCGTTTAGTTTGTCGTTAATGATCGGTTAGTTTGTTTTTAAGGATCAGTGAGTTTGTTCAGAAAGATCGCTTCATTTGATCTTAAAGATCGCTTACTTTGTTCCTAAAGGACATTTAGTTTTCGGTAAATGATTGCTTTGTTTATTATTATAAATCATTTAGTTTACTGTTAAAGATCGCTTTATTTTGTTCTTAAAGATCATTTAGATGGTTGTTAAAAATCGTTTAGTTTGTTCTTTAAGATGGTTTAGTTTTTTTTATTAAATATCTCTTAGATTGTTCTTAAGGATCGCTTAATTTGTTCTTAAAGATCGCTTATTTTGTTTTTAAAGATCGTTTAGTTTGTTCTTGAAGATCGCTTAATTTGTTCTTAAAGGTCGCTTAATTTGTTCTTAAACATCGCTTATTTTGTTTTTAAAGATCGTTTAGTTTGTTCTTAAAGATCGCTTAACTTGTTCTTACAGATCATTTCGTTTGTTCTTAAATGTCGCTTAGTTTGTTGTTAAATATCGCTTTCTCTGAGTATTAGATAACAGAAAACGTCAGTCACTTTCAGCCGGATGGCCGAAAGACTAAGTCAATTTCGGCCGAAACCGAAAAAAAAACCGAAAGTTAAATTTTCTCTTTCGGTCGAAAACGAAATTAAGCCGAAAGTTAACTTTTCAGTTTAGGCCGAAACCGAAACTTGGCCGAAAATTATAAAATGGCCACTTTCGGCGCCGAAACCGAAGCCGAAACCAAAATTTGTTGGGTCACTACTTCAGTGTACTCGTTCAACACTTAATTGAAATAGGCCAATGACCCCCCCCCCCCACATATGAACTGAACTATATGCACAATGGTAGTATTAATAAAATTAGTAGTTTATAACTCAATGTTTAATTATGATTAAGATGATCCTTTGTCCAACGTCGACACTAGCTACACATACATGCGCCGACTACTGTAAAAGCGTAGAAGGTTAGTCATACATTGAAGATTTGTGTTTAAACTCACACCACCTTAAATGTCCCGAGCTGAACTCGCTGCTGTTGGAACGGGGAATGTCAGCTGATGACTATTACATCTTGATCCCCTTACATTTTTTCATGTGATAACACATAAATTCTGGTTGCCTTATTGCATGCAATGCAAGTAAAACTGATGAATGTGCATTTACAATGGATCGGTTTTCGAACAAAGCATCATTAATTCAGTGTGTTCAAAGAAACAATTTATTACTCATTGCTTAAGCCACCCACTGCGCTGCGCTTCGTTGTGTAAAACGATTCTGTGGTTTTACATCAAATGAAAAGTTATGCGGTAACCCTAGCAAACTTACGGACATCTGTTGAGAGGTTTCAGGTTGCAGAATTTGTGCTTCGTGAGTCAAATTGACATGAGTAAATTAGCATGGCTCTGGTGTGGGCGATTGCTTACGTCAGCAACTGAATTGATTTGAAATGATGTTCGCCAAACAAAGGCGTTTCCCGCTTATGGAATACATGCAACAATAAATGTTGATGAATCATTTTACTCACAGTTGTAACTTTATAGAGTTCGTCACGTAAAATTTTGATTATTATTTAAAAATCTAAATCACTCAATAGTGAACACATTTTGCTACCAGTTATTATGTGTGTTGTTTGCTATGCTAATATTCACGTTTAGCATTACAAACATCACAAACATTACAATCATTACAATCATCACATTCATCACAATTATCACAATCAATTCAATTATCACAATTATCACAATCATCACACTTATTACAACCATAAAAAACATCTCAATTAACATCAACATTACAATCATTCCAGTTATCACAATTAGCACAATCATCACATGAATCTCAATCATTACAAACATAGCAATCCTCACTCACGTTACAGACATCAAAATAAACACAATCATCACAAGCATTACAAAAATCAGAAGCATCACAATCATCTCAAGCATAAAAATCATACAAGCATCACAGACATAATAAGAATCATAATCATCACAAGCATCACAATCATCTCATGCATCACAATATTCACACGCAATGCAATCATCACAAGCATTGCAATCATCACAATCATGAAAAGATTCACAATCATCAAAAGCATCACAATCATCACTAGCATAATAATTTTCACAATCATAAAAAGCATCACATTCATAACAAGCATCACAATCATCACATGTATAACAACAACCCCAAGCATCAAAGTCTCAAGCCAGCCACAGTGGTACACGCCTTCGATAAAAGGATAGGTGAACTTCGCTTGTGGGGTACGTAGTGCGATGACTGGTAATTTTGGCCTGTCAAGTAGACAGTGCAACGATTGGTGGCCTTGGTTAATGTTGTGGGTTGTGCGAACATTGGTGAACTTGCTGGGTGCAGATGGGAGTGCGAACATTGGTGAAATTGCTGCGTGAAGTTGGTAGTGTGAACATTGGTGAACTTGCTGCGTAAAGGTGGTAGAGCGAACATTGGTAAACTTGCTGCGTGAAGTTGGTAGTGTGAACATTGGTGAACTTGCTGCGTAAAGGTGGTAGTGTGAACATTGGTGAACTTGCTGCGTAAAGGTGGTAGTGTGAACATTGGTGAACTTGCTGCTTGAAGTTGGTAGTGTGAACATTGGTGAACTTGCTGCTTGAAGTTGGTAGTGTGAACATTGGTGAACTGGCTGCGTGAAGGTTTTAGAGCGAACATTGCTGATCTTGCTGCAAGTAGTTGGTAGTGCGAAAATTTATGAACTTGCTGCGTGAATTTGGTAGGGCGAAAATTGGTGAACTTTCATGCGTAAAGTTGGTAGTGCGAACATTGATGAACTTGCTGCGTGAATTTGGTAGTGCGAAAATTGGTGAACTTGCTGCGCGAAGTTGGTAGAGTGAACAATGGTCAACTTGCTGCCTGAAGTAGTTAGTTTGAACATTGGTGAACTTGCTGCGTGAAGTTGGTAGTGAAAACATTGATGAACTTGCAGCTTGAAGTTGGTAGTGTAAACATTGGTGAACTTGCTGCGAGTAGTTGGTAGTGCGAAAATTTATGAACTTGCTGCGTGAATTTGGTAGGGCGAAAATTGGTGAACTTTCATGCGTAAAGTTGGTAGTGCGAACATTGATGAACTTGCTGCGTGAATTTGGTAGTGCGAAAATTGGTGAACTTGCTGCGCGAAGTTGGTAGAGTGAACAATGGTCAACTTGCTGCCTGAAGTAGTTAGTTTGAACATTGGTGAACTTGCTGCGTGAAGTTGGTAGTGAAAACATTGATGAACTTGCAGCTTGAAGTTGGTAGTGTAAACATTGGTGAACTTGCTGCGAGTAGTTGGTAGTGCGAAACTTTAAGAACTTGCTGAGTGAATTTGGTAGTGCGAACATTGGTGAACTTTCATGCGTAAAGTTTGTAGTGCGAACATTGATGAACTTGCTGCGTGAATTTGGTAGTGCAAACACTTGTGAATTTGTTGAGTAAAGTTGGTAGTGCTAACATAGGTTAATTTAGTGTGTGAGTCGAGTTTAAAGAATGTAGTGAAAGATTTGTGACCGTGGTTTATGACATAGGAAGCATGTTAATTAGATATCTTGGTGTGTGAAGTTGGTTGTGGCGAAGATTGGTTAACTTTGCGTGTAAAGTAGGTAGTTCGAAGATTTGTGATCTTTGCGTGTAAAGTAGGTAGTGAGAAAATTTGTGAACTTTACGTGTAAAATAGTTAGTGCGAAGATTTGTAAAGTTTGCGTGTGAAGTAGGTAGTGCGAAGATTGGGGAACTTTGCGTGTAAAGTAGGTATTGCGAAGATTGGTGAACTTTTCGTTTAAAGTAGGTAGTGCGAAGATTAATAAAATTGGCGTATAGAGAACATATTAACAAGATATGTGAACTTGAAATGCGAAGTAGGTAGTGCGAAGATTGGTAAACTTAGTTGGTGAAGAAGGTAGTGCAAAGATTAGTGTACTTGGTGCGTGAAGTAGGTAGTACGAAGATTTGTGAACTTGGCGTGTGAAGTAGGCGGTGCAAAGATTGGTGAACTTTGCGTGTGATGTAGTTAGTGCGAGTATTCGTGAACTTTGTGTGTGAAGTAGTTAGTGCAAAGAATAATTAAGTTGACGTATGAAGTAGGTAGGGCAAAGATTGGTGAAAAATGCATAGGAAGTAAGTAGTGCTAAGATGGGTGAAAAATGCGGGTGAAGTAGGTAGTGCGAACATTGGTGAGCTCGGCATGTGAAGTAAGTAGTGCTAAGATAGAGGAAAATGCGGGTGAAGTAGGTAGTGCGAACATTGGTGAGCGCGGCATGTGAAGTAAGTAGTGCTAAGATAGGGGAAAATGCGGGTGAAGTAGGTAGTGCGAACATTGGTGAGCGCGGCATGTGAAGTAAGTAGTGCTAAGATGGCTGAAAATGCGTGTGAAGTAGGTAGTGCGAACATTGGTGAGCGCGGCATGTGAAGTAAGTAGTGCTAAGATAGGGGAAAATGCGGGTGAAGTAGGTAGTGCGAACATTGGTGAGCTTGGCATGTGAAGTAAGTAGTGCTAAGATGTGTGAAAAATGCGGGTGAAGTAGGTAGTGCGAACATTGGTGAGCTTGGCATGTGAAGTAAGTAGTGCTAAGATGGGTGAAAAATGCGGGTGAAGTAGGTAGTGCGAACATTAGTGAGCTCGGCATGTTTCTTAGGGGTTTGCCAACAGAGAAATTAATTCAGAAGCCAATGTCTCTATTCAAATATTTGGATACAGCTATTAATACAGATCAATTATAATTTTATGACTGTTTGAAGGACAAACAGCCTGTGTTATCGATATGCATTCCCAGATATCGCTCTATTAGTTTGTGCCAAACAGCAAATTTTTTAGAGAAGTTCTTGTTTAATCGTCAGAAAATGCTAATTTGGTTTGTAATAGGGATATCATGTAGCCCCCAGAAACTGAAGAGCAACTGTATTCAGTAAAATGTTGTGGGTTGAAATGAAAATTCATATATCTAATTAATTCTAACATTAATATGTGATGAGATAATAAAATCGATAAATGACGCTACAAGATACATAATCAGGTCTGCTGAAGTATATAAAAAGTACCGAAATCTACCTTCTTTTAAACCTCAACACAGAGTCAAAATGAATCCAGCATACCTTATTCTTGCAATGTTCCTCTGTCTTGGAACATGCTCAGTCGGTAATTATTTTATTTATTAACTGAGACAAAACTACGTTTGGATATAATAAATAGTCTAATAAACTTTTTACAACAGTTCTAAAAGAAGACATTTACGGCGTTTTACTTTCATAAGAGTAAATCCATATTTAGTTTACAAAATCCATTTTTGATAAATGCAATGTAACTTTTAAAAAGTATCACATGAAAATTACATGTCATTTGTATATGTTTTTCTCCCTTTCAGTTTCTGAAGTTGATACTGGGGCAATAAGGGGAGAGACTGCAATCAGGTTAGTACAAAATAAAATGAGTAAAACAGAGTAGGGTTAAACCTGAAAAAAATAAACGCAACAAAACAGCGAACGTGTCGGCAGAAAGCCTTCGTCAGCGAACAAAACAACTGAAAAACGGTATAAAAATAAAAATAAGTAATAGCACTTGGCTGGTAGGTAGTATCTGTGGGCAGCAATAGAAATTATAAAGCTAAAATTAGAAATCTGGCTTTTATTTTTTTATTTACATTATTTTTTGTGAAAGCTACTTAATTTTTAAAATGTTCAAAAAGAAATAATAACAATAATTAAAAAGGATTTCGTCACTGCACAAATCATTTTATATGCCGTATGTAAATGGAAAATAAAAATATCTTATAATAATTACACTACCTTTTTTTAAAAATATATTTCCAAATTCTACCAGAGTCAATTTAAAAATTAAAAACAGTTTTGAAAACTGATCCTTTTTATGAGCGGCATAAATATTCTAAGAAGTTATGTATTGTTTACCAAAGACATTATATATTCATTAATGTATGTTGTATTTAAAGCAAGTAAAGTAAAATTTCCCCAATATTCAGTGAAATTAAACTTTTAGTTGGAACTTAACATTACAATAACTTTCTTCAGATCAATTACAATTTGTCTATCTCCTAGGCTTTGAAATAGTTGAAAATAAATACACAGTAACTGGTTTAAATTGTTGATTTAGGCATGTGAGATTATTTTCTGAAACTAGAACTAAAAGAGGCCCTTGCATGATATTTTAATTCAGTGTTAATGAAGTCTTTAAACATGTGAAGTTGCAAACAGAAAATCAATAAAGAAAATAGCGATATACGCGAACAACAACAAGTAAGACTTGATCGGCCAGTACGATATTTATAACTCAATATTCTAAAAAGATTAATCTTCAATATACTCATCATCCAATATATCCAGCACTTGGATTTTTAAAGATTCAACTACTTGTAATAGGTTAAAGACATCAGTTACTATGCTTTTTAAATCACTTTAATCATTTTTAATAAAAAATATTTTTTCGTTATATTATTGTAACGGTACACATTTTGCTCCAGGGGCACATTTAACTTTAACCATGGTGGGGGGGGGGGGAAGTGCCCTTCCGGAGAAATGGCTGAAAGAGAACTTGGGTAACAACCCTTGTTTTGACAACCTGTGATTAACGCACTTGATGCCACCAATCCTAGTTATGGCATCTTGGGCTTACCTCACTAAATGCCATCAACCCTAGTTTTGACAACAATAGTTTACCACACTTAATGCCCCCAAGTCTAGTTTTGACACCAATAGTTTACCACACTTAATGCCACCAACCCTAGTTTTGATATTTGTTAATGACAGTTAATGCCAACAACCCAGTTTTTACAACAATAGTTTCCCACACTTAATGCCACCAACACTAATTTTGACAACATTTGTTAACGGCAGTTAATGCCAACAACCCTAGTTTGGACAACATTTCTTAACAGCAGTTAATGCCCCCAAGTCTAGTTTGGACAACATTTGTTAACGGCATTTGATGCCCCCAGCCCTAGTTTGGACAACTTTTGTTAACGGCAGTTAATGCCACCAACCTAGTTTGTGCAACATTTGTTAACGGCAGTTAATGCCACGAACCCTAGTTTGGAAAACATTTGTTAACGGCAGTTAATGCCACCTACCCTAGTTTGGACAACATTTGTTAACGAAAGTTAATGTCCCCACCCTAGTTTGGACAACATTTGTTAACGGCAGTTAATGCCCTCAACCCTAGTTTGGACAACATTTGTTAACGCCAGTTAATGCGCCATACTAGTTTGCATAACATTTGTTAACAGCAGTTAATGCCACCTACCCTAGTTTGGACAACATTTGTTAACGGCAGTTAATGCTACCAACCCTAGTTTGCACAACATTCGTTAACGGTTTACCAACCATGGTTACGACAACGTGTTTACCGCATTTTCGGTCAACACTACTTAATTGGAGCTGACGCGGGAAATTGTGTACAAATATTTTATGCAAGAAATGCTACTGCTTAACCATTAAGCTAAAAATAATAACAGGCTAATGTTGTCAAGATCATAGAATCTGAATAATCCTTATGCAATAATACATTATTTTTCTCTAGTGCAATTAGCATGTATGCGAAATCCGAAATTGTTCTGGCTGTAAGTGGCTATTATGGAATTTTTGAAAATAAGTTTGTATTAAAGATCATATATAAGCAATGTAGTTTTAATTTAGAAAGATTTAATTCTCAAAAATTTTGTTTAAAACCTTTTTCTTCTTGTATAGTTCTCTCAACCCACGACGAGCAAAATTTGTGCCTAAATTAAAGGTAAACCAGCTTTAACTACTTGACATAAACCGTATTTATTTAACACATAAATGATGAAGAAATTGAAATACATTTTTTGACTAGATGCCCAATTAAATTAAATACACAACGAAGTTGATCCGATGTTTACATTATCTTTTGACGTTTCATAAACAAACAAGGAGATAAAAATGTGGAACTGCTTAAGCAATTGGCTTTAACGGAAAATTGGAACATGTTTATAATTGCGCCAATTAATGAATTATGATATGTTACATACTTGAGAGTTTTAATTCAATTTTGTGATATTAACGCTACAATTATGTTGTATTGAGAAATACATTGTAAGCTTTTATTCAAGAAAACATTTAATACCTACAGAAATAAGAAAACAAAAACTGAATAAATTAAAATGTTTTACAACTATATGTAGCTTATAACTTACATTAAAACATTGATTAAAAAAACAAATAAAGAATGTCTTTCAAATATTTGTAAATTGATAGTAAATTGATTGTTGATAACGTATATGCACATTTAACCAAATATTCTTTGTACTTTTTCGAACATTTGACATTATAAATCAGAATAAAACAGGAGGGGGGCGATGTCTATACTCCCTCCCTGAATGATGGAAGCTAAATATCCTCGCAACGTGCCTCCCCCGGACGTAGGTCAATTCTGACACTCCTGAATGGAATTTATTTCAATTGTTTATTTTATTTTATTAATAATAATTTTAAAAATTATAGTTGAGATGTTTTTTAAACGTTGCCGTCCTTTCAATACCGATATCGATAACAAACAGCGACAATTTCCGTTAAAGCGAAATAGCTCTTTATTTTTCCTCAAATCAAAATAAAAATCCAGAAATGGAACATATTGTGTTTTAAAATGCAATTTAGTAGACATATAATATGTATTAATTTCTAATATTTTTTTTTTTTAAAAGTGAGGAATCTGATATGTGACGTTAGTCTTGGATTGTCCAAAACGTGTACTATTTTGACTATAAATACTTTTGTATTCGATTTTTATTTTCTATATTTCCAATATTACATGTATTATATGGAGGAGTTCAAAACCAAGCACGGGGAGCGGGGGTTGGGTTATAACCCCTAACTAAGATTGGAATAAAATACTACCAAGAATCCCGCACCCCCCTGTGTTTTTTTTTTTGTTGTTTTTTTAATTTCTCGTTGTGTGGATGCTCCTAACACAAATTTTTTCTAGTACGAGACATTACCTATTTTATAAATCACTCGATTCACTGACACAAGATTTACCAAAAATGTAACCTTTGCTATTTGTAAACATTTTATTTACAGCCTGAGGAATTGAAAAAAATAATAAAAAATGCTATTTCCCAAATGAAACTCACTGGTTAAATAGATGGAAACAGGAGATGACAGGCGGTGTCTTTTTCAACTACTTTGCCTCATGTTATTGTTTTATTATTATGAAATCTCCATTTCTTTTAAGAGAATAAATATTTCATCCACATGTGAGTTTTGTGTGTTCTTTTTTTTGCCAACTGAATTGCCGTTGGACATTTAAAAACTCTTTTTTAAATATCGGAGCAATATGTGTTGGGAAAATGTCGTATATAATGTCGTATATCTGGTCATTGAAAAGGGTCACAGGAAGGTGTGTAGATTTTGTCTTGTCATTGAAAAGTGTCATAGGAATATGTGTAGATTTTATATCTGGTTATTGAAAAGTTTCATAAGAAGATGTGTAGATATTGTGTCTGGTCATTGAAAAGATTCATAGGAAGATGTGTAGATTTTGTGTCTGGTCTTTGAAAGGTTTAAAGGAAGGTGTGTAGATGTTTTTTCTGGTCATAGAAAAGTGTCATAGGAAGGTGTGTAGATGTTGTTTCTGGTCATAGAAAAGTGTCATAGAAAGGTGTGTAGATGTTGTTTCTGGTCATAGAAAAGTGTCATAGGAAGGTGTGTATATGTTGTTTCTGGTCATAGAAAAGTGTCATAGGAAGGTGTGTAGATGTTGTTTCTGGTCATAGAAAAGTGTAATAGGAAGGTGTGTAGATGTTGTTTCTTGCTGATAAGCTCTGCAACGAAATAACTCACATAAAACCCTACCACAACTTATTGCAACTGACGGAGAAGCCAAAAAATACTTGCTGGAAACGAGACTTTTTTATTCATTAATAAGCGTAAAACGTTTGGTCATAACTATTTATATCCCAGTTGTAAAGCCATCTGGTTGCTGCAAAACTCAGTGATTACCCGACAAATGACCAACATAAAATGAAATGAATTAACTTTTTAAACTAATTATGTTGAAGATTATCAAAATTCTTTGAGACTCAGTTGCCTTTTTTCTTAATGAACTCAAAGACATCATTGAAAATATTTTGCTACTTTATCAGGAACAGTTATGAAAAAAGATTTTCAAATTTTCAATTGCAAGAGAATTAGATAAATCTTTTTAAAAGTAAATACATTTTTCCTCCTTTGAATAACAAATAATTATACGGAAGCAACAACATATCGTGCGTATTAAGTTGAAGATGAAAAGTCCGTTTAATATTCGTGGCAGATGCAGAAATGCAAGAGGAGCTCAACCAACAACCATACCGACCAGGATAAAAGTTGAAAATTTGGAATCAGATCCAAAAGGTTGGAGATGGAACTCCCCCCCCCCTAACTGTTTGAGCATGGGGCGATTGCCACACTTCACCCCCTTCTAACGACTCTGGTGTGTTGTGTTGATGGGGGCCCCAGCTCATTGCTGTGCTCAGGGCCCCCTTTGTTCTTAAGACGGCCCCTGAGCATGATGCTAAACCACTTGAAGGTTCACACAATATAACCAGCGCGCAGGAGGATGTGCTCTGAATGGGTTTTGGTGTTCGTTTTTTAAAAGAATGAGTTTCAGAGCTGAGGGGGAGGGGCGTGGAAATAAATCTTGCCCCCTGATGCCAAACAATCTGGATACGACTCTTCCAGTGGTGTAGAAAGGAGGAGGAGGAGGAGGCTGTTCACCATGATGTCACTTTTTCTTTACATGCTGGTGTGTCATTTTCGGACAACACCATGTTTTTTTTTTTGGTGTCTTGAAAAGTAGTGCGTAAAAAATATTTGAAGCCCCATTACGGCACTAATAGAAGCCACTAGGCATACCAAAATGGGAACTATTTTTCATAGGGAAGAAAGGAGGAAATCGAAGGCGCCAAATGATCTTGATATTAATTTTTTTATTATTTCAAAATCAAGAGTTGGATTTTTAAGTTAACTTGAATTCAAAGTTTCTATTATAATTTTTGAACAGAGAAGAAACTTTTACAGTTGTTTTTAGTCGTGTAGATGAATTTGTTGTTTTTCGTAACGTTTTGGGGTGGCATCTCAAACTCTCGGGTGGAAAGTATCGAAATTAGCAATAATAATGATGAAAGAAATCTTAAATTGAGCAGCAGTGGGACGTAGAATAAATTCTTTCCAATTGTTTGTGTCACATTTGAGAGTACGGTTCTGCCCTAGATTATTCCCCCCCCCCCCACACTTATTCTTTTCGATAAATTCAAAATGAAAGGATTCATTTTATCACACATCTGAATTAAGTTTTCAATAATTTACACTTAATTGGAGGATAACGG
>CAXITT010000449.1:199065-225013 GCA_964033795.1 Lymnaea stagnalis | reverse complement strand
GGGGTTTGAAGGCTTGAGGCAATAGACACAAATGTGTCTAGTGTTGTCGCCTCAACCGTTCCTTTGGAAAGATTGTTCCAGTCCCTGATTGTCTTGGGCAGGAATGAGCAGCTCCTATACTGGCTTCTTGCTGGTATGAGCCTGAATTGCCTGTCATGGCCTCGTCGCTGTGTATGGGGGAGAGGGACGAGTTTCTGTTTAATACTGGAACAGGGGACCAGCCCATTAGTTATCTTGTACATCATGAAGAGCCTGGAATGTCGTCGTCGTTTCTCCAATGCGTTATGATATAAAAAAAAAAAAATTTTGTTGATAGCTAATTAATTATTAATTGAATGTTCAAAAAGTATTAATAAAAATAATTTAAAAAACTTTCGCTACTAAAAAGCACTGCGTGCATAATTTTTTATGCCGTATGTAAATGGAGAAAAAAAACAACAACAAAAAAACTTATTTATAATAATTTGACTAACTTTTCTAGATATTTCCAAATTTTACCAGAGTCAATGTTAAAAACAAACAAAGTTAATTAGGAAGTCTACACTATATACTTTTGGGTTTTGAAAACTGATCATTTTTATAACTCGTACAAGAGCTGCATAAAATATTTTAAGAAGACTTGTATTGTTTACGAAAGAATTAAATATTTATTAATCTGTTATTGTATCTAAGGGGACAGTGCCCTTCCGGAGAAATGGCTGAAAGAAACCTTGGGTGCCACAAACCCATGTTTTGACAACATTCTTTAACGCACTTGATGCCCTCATCAACCTTAATAATGACGACATGTGTTTACTGCACTTGGGGTCAACACCCCTCGATTGGAGCTGGTGCGGGAAAGTTTGCACATATATTTAATGCAAGAAATGCTACTGCTTAACATTTAAGCTAAAGCTAATAACAGGTTAATTGTTTTCAAATTCGCTGTATCTGAATGATATTTCTAAAATTATAGAATCTTGATGCCAAAACATATTATTTTACACTAGTTAAATTTGCATGTCTAGGAAATCCAAAATTGTTATGACTTTATGTTGCTATTATTGCATATTTTAAAATAATTTTGCGTTAAGGATCAGCGTTGAGCAATGTAATTTTAATTTAGAAGGATTTAATGCACACACAAAAATTGTGCTGAATCTTTTTTATTCTCTTATAGTTCTCTCAAAACTCGTCAAGAGATAGTAGCTGCAAGTACATGAAAACCAGTTTCACTAATTGACATTAACTATATTCGTTTAACAAATTTATTATAAAGAAATTGATATAAGTTGTATTGACTAGATGCCCAATTAAATAAAAAACACAACAAAGTTATTGCGATTTAAACATTATCTTTTGGAGTTTCGAAAAAGACAAAAAAAATTTTTTTTAAATAAAGAATGCGGAACTGTTTAAGCTCTTAGCTTTATCGGAAAATTTAAAATATTTATAATTGAGCCATTTAATAAATTAGGATATATTACGTAATTGACAATTTTAATTCAATTTTGTGACGTTTTAGCTACAATGTTATACTGAGACAATTATTATAAGTTGTCATTCAAAGAAACATTTAATATCTACAGAAATAAGAAGGCTAAATTGTATATATTAAAATGTTATATATAACTATATATGGCTTAAAACTTAAATTATAACTATGATAAAAAACAAACAAATATTTCTTGTAAATATTTTACAATTAATAGTAAATTGATGTTGACACAACAAATGTACATTTAACAAAAAATTATTTGAAATTTTTTTGAACATTTCCACTTTAAGTCACCCAAAAACAGGGGGCGTCTATCCCCCCCCCCCCCCCAGTGAATAATGAATGTCAAATACCCCCCCCCCCAAACCACGTCTCGCATGGACCTAGGTCAATTCTAACATTTCTGTATGTAATTTAATTATGTATATTATATTTTATTGAAAATACAAAAAATTTACACTTAAGTTGTTTTTTAAACATTGCCGTCCTTTCAATAGAGATGTCGATAACAAACAATGACAAAATTTACACATAAATTGTTTTTTAAACATTGCCTTCCTTTCAATAGAGATGTTGATAACAAACAATGACAATGTCCGTGAAAGCCCAAGAGCTCTTTATTTTTCCTCAAATCAAATTACGAGTTTCAGAAATGGAAATTGTTTTTAAAAAAATTTACTTGAGCAGGCTTATATTTCGTGTTAAGTTCTAATTTTTTTTTTTTGTTTTACAAAAATGAGAATTCTTATAGGTGGCGTTAAGAATCAATTGTCCAAATTGTGCACTATTTGGACTATCACTATATTTATTTGCTTCATCTCAAATATTTCATTTATTATCCGGAGGAGTTCAAGTCCCAGCACGGGTGGTGGGCGAGCGGTTTATAAATCCTAACAAAGATTGGAATAAACTGATTCCTAGTAACCCCACATAATGTCTAGTATGGGACATTATCTGTATTTAAATCACCCCACTCACTGACTAGAATTAACAAATTAATCTTTGATATTTTTTTTAATTTTAAATTACAGGCTGATACCTGGCGAAAATATCTCCTGCGTAGTGCAGAAGACAGTGACAAAAAGATAAGGCCTCATGAAAATTAATTAGCATATAAATAGACGGAAAGCATGATCAGACTGAAATAAGACCCGAAATGATCCAGCTTTCAAACAAACATTTTCATTTTATCCTTTTCAGAATGAAACTAGTCCCAATAAAACAATTCTTTTCCTTAACATTGTAATAGTTTTGGAATTACATGACAAAAATAATTGAACAGAAACATGAACACTTAACAATTTTGGATTTTTTCATTTGCAAAGATTGTTATATTGTTATGTTATAATATGGTTATGTTATTATATATTGTTATGTTATTATATATTGTTATGTTATTATATATTGTTATGTTATTACATTGTTATGTTATTATATTATTATGTTATGTTATATTGTTATGTTATTTAATGTTATGTTATTATATATTGTTGTGTTATAATATTGTTATTTTATTATATTTTTATGTTATGATATATTGTGATGTTATTTTAATGTTTTATTATATTGTAATGTTATTATATTGTTGTTTATTTTATGTTTTTATATTGTTTTTTTATAATATTGTTTTTATTTAATTTTTTATGTTATTTTTTGGTGTTATGTTATTTTATTGATATGTTATCTTATAGTGTTGTGCTATTTTACTGTTATGTTATTATATTGTTCTGTTATTTTATTGTTAGGTTATTATGATGAGTTTGTTGGCCCAGATGTCACTTTTTCTTGATAAGGATGTGCGGCATTTTAAAACTGCCCAATTTGTATCGCAGAAGGGAGCGACAAAATATACTTTTCCCCCCATGGTGCAACTAATAGTAGCTACACTTCTAGGCAATGTATCTCTCGTTATCACAATTATCGATAATTTACATAGGGGTATAGTTTAGAAATCGAGGTCAACGTTGAGTCTTGTTGTGAACTATTTTTAAGGACGTGAATTTTTTGGTATGGAAAAGATGTTTTGTGTAGAGAGTATATGGATAACTAAATCTATTTGCTGAGATTGTATAGTGTATTTGGATAACTGTATCTATATGCTGGGATTGTATAGTGTATTTGGATAACTGTATCTATATGCTGAGATTGTATAGTGTATTGGATAACTGTATCTATATGCTGAGATTGTATAATGCATTTGGATAACTGTATCTATATGCTGAGATTGTATAATGTATTTGGATAAGGGGCAATGACGCATCATAGTGTAGTGTTTGAGAATGGCAACAGTATCATAATTGTTGATGACAATGTGGTTTAGTATTTGAGTTGTAAAGATAATATGAAAGATACTTTTGATTCATGAAGCAATGTTTTTTGAGTGATTGTAACCGTGTAAACGAAATTAATGAACTGACAATGCCTGGTTCGTAACATTTGAGAGGCCTGTCCCTGGTTTGACTCGTAAAAAGGAGATAGGGGAGTGCATCGTGTTATTGGAGGTTATACTAACATCGTTGCCGACACTGACCTTGGTAAATATGAACAGGACCATTGCTTTAAATTATCATATTTTATTAAACTATCAGACTTCCTGTCTCTAGGCCGAAGACCAGGTAATCATTAATACTCAGCGTCTTGCTGTCATCGCATATTATATGTTTAGAACTCATCGGACATTACCTTCATAATGATCTACATGTCCTATATTTATTATATAAATAAAATAACATCACACTCTCTTCCTCTGCCAGAAACCTTGGAGTAACGCTTACAGACACTCTCTTCATGGACAAACATGTCAGGAATATATGCAGATCAGCATAAAACGAAATTAGAAAAATCAGCACCATTAGACACTTCCTCTCCTTTGATGCCACACAAACTCTCGTCTCTTCCCTCATTCTTTCAAAACTTGACTACTGTAACACACTTCTCACAGGGATTCCTCAACACCACATAGACAAACTTCAGAAGGCACAGAACTCAGCATGCAGACTCATTTTTAAATCAAAGAAACATGACCACATTCAACACAACATGCGGCAACTCCACTGGCTTCCAATATCCTCTCGCATCAAGTACAAGTCTGCTAATCTATGCTTCAACTCGTTCACTGACCCTCACTTTCCTGTCTATCTCTTTGAACTGTTGCTTCCTTACATCCCCACAAGACAACTACGCTCTTCCATTGACAATAGAACCCTCTCAATCCCAAGAACCAAAACTAAGACCATCGGTGAACGCTCCTTCTACTTCCATGCGCCCACGTTCTGGAACCAGCTCCCCTTCCACATCCGTCATTGTGAAACCTCGTCCACTTTCAAAAAGTCCATTAAAACCCATCTGTTTAGGTCCTCCTATGACCTATGATGCACCCTACTTGCCCTGCCTCATTTTCTGTCTCGGGTTGATCCTGTAGTATTGGCCAAAACGTGCCAAAGTGTACTCGTTTTCTAGCCATTTTAATTGTTTCTATATTATAGTAGTTACTATCCTAGTTTCTCTGGTTTTTTCATTTTTATTTTACTTAGTTTACATGTTTTTAATAATTGTAAAGCGCTTAGAGCTTTAAGGTAAGCGCTATATAAAAATGCCTAAGTGAATAAATAAATAAATATTTCCAAAACAAAATACATTTGAATTAAATTTCAACAACTTTGTTTAAGAAAAACTTATTGAATGGTCATATTTATATCATCATTTAAAAAAAAAATAATACAATTTTGATCCCAAGGTTTATTAAATTCATTCATTGATGATATTCATTTTGATTTATCATCATCATGCTCATCAATGTCATAAGCAAAGGGCAATAATAGTGCATAATCCTAGGGATTGGTAATATTTCCATTATTATTTTTAGTTAATTTTTTTTAAATTAAAAAAATTAAGGAAACTTAGGCTTTTTCGAAACATCCATTTCTTTAAATGCATCATTATCATGCTCATAAAGATTGTTATTAACGAACTAACATGCGTGTGCATGTATCACGGGTTCGTATTATAGTTAAGTAGTTGGCCTACTACGCGCCTGCTTACTTTTATGATTTTGGCGACGAATTTAGATGTCTTGCGATTCTCACCAAGACCAGTCAGCACAACAATTTTAAAAGTCCCGGTTAAAAAAGTAAAAATTCTGCACCAATAAGGATGATGGAGGTTGGACCCCGAACTAAATAATTACGTCAAAAGCAATGAAAGACTTCCGAGTTTTTTCTAGGCTAAATTTAATGCAGTGCTATCTTGCCAGTTATTTATGAAAAAAGTCATTAGTATGACAAAATTGCGAAACATTGTGGTGATATTATTATTATTAAAGCATTAATAACTTATATTTAGGTGGCGAATCGCTTTGTTAGAGTCACAATTAATTCTTGTAGGTATTTGTTCTAGATTTTAATTATATTAAGCAAATGGCAATCAATGGTCTATTAAGCATGCATTTTGCCCCTCCCCACCCTTGTTACACATTTACTCGTAACATAATACTTTAGAAAACATTTTCAAGATGTGTAATTACTTTTAAATTAAAAGGGTATAAGCCAAATTATTCATTTGATCAGGGGTCTCAAACTATAGTCATCTGGAGGCCGCAAGACATAGAGACTGAGTGAGAATTGGCCGCATCAAATACTCCATAAAAGAGCGAATACAAATTCATTAAAGAACAATTGTTACAATCTGCTCAACCTTCGTTAATAACTAATAAAAACTAGTCTTCACTTACGTCATCCTTTTCCTTGTTGCCAGAGATATTCTTTTTTTTTTTATTCTTTGACTATTATAATAATCTATTTATATATCCGTACATTTTTCATTTATTTTCCAGTCGTGACACGGTAACTCTATAGTACAATGATCTTGCTACCCCAGGTCTTTAAAGCTAAAACTGTTTCCTTTTAAGTTAGTAATTAAAATTTGGATCTCCTTGGGATACTGATGCTGCAACCATTTTCTCCACGCTGCTTAAACATAGAATGAGCCTTTATTCTTTGCAACTCACTTTCTTTCAAATCCCATCTTCAATTTCCTGTGTTCTTTGGGCTTGTGGCCACGGTCAATTTATCAAAGATTTTAAGCAGCTGTGCGTAGCGTAGCAATGTCAATGTGCACCAGTGTCTCTCAGAACCTTTACCGGTTTCCTATCTAACAAACTATATACCAAGTGTGTCATCTACCAGAATCTTAAATATCTACGCTGCACGGGTAAAATATGACATTTATTTAAGTGGGTTTCTTCGTCATATTCTGGTTGTGCTCAGTGAAACAGGGGTCAAACAAAACCATTAAAATTTTATGTTCACTCAAAAAAAACATAAATAAAAAAATTATCCAAGACCTTTAACACCATTTGTGGACATATTTTTTTTTTTTTTAACAAAATCATTACTTTGAAGCCTTTTTTTCTTTCACAAGTATTTAAAAATACTTAAATTATTTTAATTAATAATCATATAAAACAGAAAAGGGATGAATAGTAAAATTTAAAACAAAGAAATTTTATCTGAACTTTTCATATTATAATACGCGTGCTTTCTCTTTGAATTTATTTAATGTTACAATCTACTCAGTGTGTCGTTAAATTCGTTTCATTTCACATTCCATGCAGATTCGCTATGAAAACCTGAAATCGAACAAATCATATTTTTCTATACAGAAATATTTGCATACAAACAAACAGACGTCGATCGGTGCAATAGTCTGCATTAATTTAAACGATCAGCAAACACTTCATCAGATCTAAGCACACAAAGAGAAGCCTCCGAGCAGTCCATTACTAAAGCTGTCATTGTCTTTGTTTATGTAAGTTACCATCGCGACTCATCTGTGTGGTTTTTAAATATTCAATGGATATTTTTACATTTTAAAGAAGATCAATATGAAATGACATTTAGTCTTTCCAGAGTTAAACAATTTTGAAAAATACGTATTTTGACATTTGGTATGTATAACTTGCATGAAACAAAGATTTCTTTAGTTAAAATTAAGTACGCTTCAAATATAATATTCTTGAATAGAAAATATTTTTTTCAAGTTTTCAATGCATACAATTTTTTTAATGCATTAAATAATTAATGAGTTTATGAAGCTTTGAATATAATTATAATTTTTTTTCTTAATTTCACCAACATAGTACTCTATTATTTACAAGATGTGATTATTGTTGTCTCAAGAAGTTTTATCGGTGAACAAAGCAGAGACAGAACTGCGTGTCTCACTGACTTATTCCCACAATACAAAACTGGGTTTATAACCGTGTTCATGATTGATATCCAGTTTAGAGTGACACCCAACCAGAGCGGGAAGTTGAAGAAATCCATCAAAGCTAAGGCCCCAGCCATGACTCCAAGGGGCAGCCAGCACGCCGTGAAACAGATCAAGATCGTCCCGATGGTTCTGTATGCCTTCACGTTTCGGTTGCTGGGCGGGCGGTCAACCGTCACGTCATTTCCTGGTGTACTTGTAAACGTTGTGTCCTCAGTCGTTCTGTCCTTACTAGCTTGAGTGTTTTTATTAATGTAGGCAGTCAGTTCAACTGCGGATATTTTAAGAGATTCCTTGAGTTCCTTTCTGACAGTGTTAGGAAAGGGTGTAACGGGTAGTTCAATGACAACCGTTTTGAGATAATGTTTTCGCCTCTTAGTGAAATTCTGAATGTCTCGTAAAATAAGGAAATACAAAGTGTATGTAGCTGCCAATGGGAGGTAAAAGGTCACGACAACGGAAACGCTTAAGACTAGTTGATTGACAACTCGAATAAAAACTTTGCTCTCCTTGAGAACGCGAACAAACCTTTCATGTCCCAATCGTTGATTGTAGGCATTAGAATGAGAAACACTGGCAATGACCAGGCGACACCAATCATAAGGAATCCCACCTTCGTCGTGAGCACTTGGTATTTCAGTGGTTTACACACGCCATGTATCTGTCTCTGGCCATACACGCTATGTGGAATATGGAAACCGAAGACAACATATTATTCAGGTTACAGCGAGCCACGCAGAGTCCCTGGCCAAACTCCCACTTTCCATGTTTGATTACATCTGCCAAGCCCAAAGGCATAACCAGCACGCCGACGAGACCATCGGCTAAGGCGAGTGACGTCATCAACATGGTGGCGATGGCGTTGTTTCTTGAGACGTCACTGCCGACGTTTTTTCCGAAAACTGACCAAAGCTGTGATGACCACGGTGTTGGCGATTATGGTGAAGCCGGCAATGGGCGAGAGAATCACAGCAAACATGATCAGAATGTTCGGGTTTGTGCTTAGCATGAAATGTGTCTTATTGATTTGTGAAATGAAACCGGTCAATGAGACGTTATTCATTTCTGCTATCGAGTAACTGTGTCACACCTGGAAAGTAAATGAAAAATTCATGAAGTTTTAAAGAGATTACAATAATTGTTTACGTCAAAGAATTTTTTTTAAATTTATTATTATTATTTCTTTAATCCCTTTAATAGTTTTAGGGGATTTAACTACGTCTGTAGCAAACTTCCTAGCACCCATTTTGTCATTTTCAAATTTCCATTTATTTCTTGGATCAATATTTTATAGACATTCGTGTTTAGTGTGTTTCTCTAATTTTTACTGACAGCGGATGGACATATTATTTATTTATTTTTTTAATTCTGAAAAATGAAAGAAGCAAAAATTATTAATTTTTTTTGTAACGATGTACGTTACAATTACAGCTAAAAGCGCTGGAAAATTATAAAAAAAAGCACTTATATTAAAAATGCTAAAATTGTGAAGAGCCTAGCGTCATGAACCATTAAATTAAATATGTGCAATTTTCCACTGCAGACTCAACAGGTTGTTAGTCAGAAGTGGTTGCTCTTTAAAATTGAATAAATGAAATAGTAGCATCTTCCATAATATTCTCTAGACGAGGAACTCACTTTGTTAAAAAATGTCAGCAGGCAATAACGTATTCTTAAATGAACAGATTTAGTCTGTGTTTTGTTATTGTATCACAAAACGAACTTTAAAAAAATATTTTGTAACATGCTTACGTCAGTTATTTTAATCCAAGTTGGAGCTTTTATGTATAAGTAAACCTATTTAACATGATCTATTTCAAAAGTTCAAAAATTAAGGATACTGATTAACTTCATTTCATACACAATATAATTTCTTTATCTAATCTTAGCCTAACTTTACATGCCAAAAAATATTTAAAGTATTCTATATAGTCATTTAAGAATTGTTACAAAAATGCACATGTTAAAGAATTTGTTGCCACGGATATCAAGACCCTAAAACTTTACGGGCTACCAAATAGAAAGTAAGACTTTATAACTATGAACACGTGAAAAATATTTCCGTTGAGTTTATAAACACTGAAATCATCAAAGAGAACTGACCTATATCCCACCCTACCCTCACCTCAAACCAATAGTAGAAGTTCTGCACAATCGATGTTACTGCTGAAAAGCATAAACATCATTATTAAAGTTTACCAAGCTGAAAGCTTTTAGATTGTCTCCATTTCCTTTTTTTTCATTTGAAGCCACGACAGCAGAGACACACAAGATAGCGGCCAGCTTCAAGGACTGAGAACTCCATAACACAATCTGACGATGAGGTGTCCGCACAGAAAAAAAAAATCTTTGGAAAGTTGTAACAAAGACTTTTAAAATAAGTAAACTTTTTAACACTGCACATTTCTAATTTCGAATTGACAGCTCGTCAAGATGTTTACAACACCGGGATATAATCATAAAAGTGGGTGTGAGACATGCTGTGATATTTATAAATAATAGGAATTTTTTTAAATATAACTACTATAAAGTCCTGCTTTTGATTGTGATCTCAACATGGGAATAGCCGACTGTGACAATAAAGCCACTTTGAAACAAGAGTAACAGTTGCGTAGCTGCAGTGGTGCAGGTGGGGGCCAACGGACCAGGGCCGAAAGCTAAAAGGGGCGCGAGCAAAAAAAAAATATAAACTAAACATATTAAGTAGGATAAAACAAAATTACTCAACACGCAGAAATGCAGAACTGTTTTCTACACGCCACAAGGTTTTATGGTGCAATGCTATTACGTACTTACATATTTCACGTTATTTGTTACTCCGGATTATTTTTAAATAGACAAATTTTTTCTTGGTAAATCTTAACAATGACTGTCAATTCAGTTATTGCTATAAAACTGAAGCTAGTTTACAATTTTTATAATGAGCGATGTTGCGGTTAAACCGATCGTAAAAAAATTCAATATCTTTCACCTTAGATAAGGTGAGGTCATATATTTGTATTGATACAAATAAATAGAAATTTAACGTTTCATTCATCGTACACATTAAAATGAACTCGTGAATCCGGAGCTGAAAATATTTAGCCTCACGAATCCATAACTCCGGGATAATCAGGAAAGGTGGCACCTCACATGTGCCTTGTGTGTTTAGTAAACATGTAGGTGCATTTTTATAGCATTGCGATCGCTTCATCAATTACATCGCTATAAGGCTGTTGTGTAAAATTTTTTTTTTTTTTAAAAACACGTCCATGTATATCTCAATTATAAATGCATACCGTGTACTTAAAGAAATTTCAAGCACATGCTAATATATTGCTGATGTAATTTTTTTCTCGTTTATCTCGATCATTGGTTATCTCGACGCTTTTTGGCAAACACCGAGGCCAGTGACATAATCGGGTTCTACTTTATTGAGTTTAGAAAAGTAATTATCAGCAATATAATGTACGTCTACCCTACCCTTTTTTGGCGCCATGAACTTCAATTTTTTATCCTAAAAAATATATAAAAAATCATTATGTTCAATTAACAAAAAAAAAAAAAATCTATTTAACATTTTCAAGAGTTTTTACAATAACGGAATTTTATATATTGGTATCTTCTTTGAAAAATATCACCAAATTTTGGAATTGCATTTTTTATATATTATCTGAAAATCGTAAAACAAATAACTGTTTTTTAAGAAAAATCTCTCAAATCATTTTCACGCATGTAACATATTTAGTTTTTTTTAAAAAAGATATATGGATTTATCTCATAAAAACTTACACACAATTTACTTTCCAAAAACAAGAAACCAAAGTATGATAATAATATGTTTTCAAAAGAAATTCTTAACACGTCTTTGTTGACGCCTAAGATATGCAAAGGAAAAATATATATTGGTATTCCATTAGCTGTGTTGGCATCTCTAAAGCACGGTTAATCCTTTGCTCAGGTGTGTTGGCATGACTGACGCACGGTTAATCCTTTGTTCAGCTGCTTTGGCATCTCTAACGCACTATTAATTATTTGTTCAGCTGTGTTGGCATTAATAACGCACGGTTAATCCTTTGTTCAGCTGTGTTGGCATCAATAACGCACGGTTAACCCTTTGTTCAGCTGTGTTGGCATTACTAACGCACGGTTAATCCTTTGTTCAGCTGTGTTGGCATTACTAATGCACGGTTAATCCATTGTTCAGCTGTGTGGGCATCTCTAACACAGAGTTAATCCTTCGTTCAGCTGTGTTGGCATCAATAACGCACGGTTAATCCTTCGTTTATCTGTTTTGGCATTACTTGCGCACGGTTAATCCTTTGTTCAGCTGTGTTGGCATTACTAACGCGCGGTTAATCCATTGTTCAGGTGTTTGGGCATCTCTAACGCACGGTTAATCCTTCGTTTATCTGTGTTGGCATCTCTAACGCACGGTTAATCCTTTGTTCGGCTGTGAGAATTAATGTTTAAAATTTGTTACACTTTGTGGAAGGACCGGGAGGGGGCGGAGGCATATTTGACGTCAAGTATTTTTTTTTTATTTTAAACTCACGTTTTCTAGACTTGAAGAATATTTTTTCAATTAATTTGTAAAAACATTAATATAAGGGAAGAATTTAGTTGTTTTGCGCCCAGGTTTTTAAATAATATTTCATGATTGGAAAATTTGGAAGAATACAATAAAATCTTAGTTTAAGTATTAATATTTTATGTAGGCTATGTTTTGATTTTTTAGGTGTTATGTGACACTGATCGGGGGGGGGGGATAAAGAATTTATTACACTTTGTGACAGGGGGAGGGGTTCAAAAGGTTAGAGTTTACATGACGTAATGATACGAATTAACGGGACAGGTACATGGAAGTGATTGATGTCCCCCCGGTATTGGAATACCAAGAACATTGTAAACACATAAATATGGGGTTTCCACCAGGCTCAGTATCCAACCAGGATATGGATCAACCGGGTCACAAGTATCGGGAACCCACATGGATCGGAATACCGACGGTATTGGGGTCCCATAGAAATCCCACCATGATTTGATCCTACCGGGATCAAGACCCCTCTGGATTTTAGGATACATGGGATAGTGGGATCCCATCGTGAAATGGGACCAGATTGGGTTCCCTCCCGGATCGAGACAGATTTATTGTTACCATTGTTAATAAGGCGGGTGTTTTTTTTACACGGTGCTTACATTTAATGTTGATGTTAAGGCTGTAGAGGTTCCTTTGTTCCGAACGCTATCCAGTGAAATGACGGGTATATCGTTAATATAAAAAAAATTGAAGATTTATTTATTTGTTAGCAAAGGCTTTTTCATGGATTGATGGATCTTGTAAAAACTTGGCACATTATCCATCATTATTTAGAATCAAATAATGGGGTTTTATGAACTTTTTATAACTTTCAGTTTGGGGCCGTATGTCCGAATACGATTTTTTTAATGAGTTATATAAATAAAATGACTAATTTGTACTCCTACATGAATAGACTGATCTTGACCAAACTTAGTACACATACACTTGATTATCCATATTCAAATACTGATCAGTACTGAACTCATAATATTCATTCCACTGGGGCCGGGGGCCCCATTTAATTTTTCTGATCCAAGCTATATATATATATATATCAATAGGCCTAGACATTACTTTAAGTTCTATTTGGATAGATCGATATGTGCCTAGCTTGTTAGCAATAAATTTTATTGTCCGCTTTGAAATATAGGTGGATTCAATACTAAGAATATCTAATCTAGAATTTTCCAGAAAGTTCGATAACTTTAAATTGCAATTATTGGCATTATTAAATAGATTTTAATGGGACACATTTTTAATATTAATTCCATAATTTATCTGAATGCTTTTTCATGGAGCCCCCATTATAGTTCAGACTGATTCGGTACAATTATGGAATAGGCCCTCGCGTGGTCTCCTCTTTCAACTCAGATGCACTATAGTTATAATAGTTCATTTAGTTTTATAAGTTTACGCATTTGAAAAATAATTACTTACAAAATAAATTTTTACAGATTTCAAGGAGGATATTTAAATTAATCTAGAATTTTCCAGAAAGTTCTATATTGTACGTGGATATATAATGGTATCTTAAAGCTTGTTGAAATGTCAGTTTAGTTCTATTCATTTCTATACTTTCCTGGGGATTTTCTCTAAACGTGCCCTTTGTCACATATCAAATATAAAGATAATAGTTTTGTTTCGAATAAAGTATATTATTTATTAGTTAGGAGGAACAGGATTTAAAGTATATATGATAGGTCATGCGCAGAAGTTAACAAGAAGAGTCTCATTGATGTAAGTATGAAGTTGAATATAGAAGATGGGCGCTCGCCATACATCTCATAACATCGTATTACTTATTTCATAGAGCTGTGTGAATGCTATATTTGAAGTAAAAAAGACAATATCAATTATTTCCTTCAATTTCGGAGACGTGTAAATTCATGTGATGCTAAATTCATTGAGTTTTTGCCCTCGTGCTTTTAAGTAGTATTTGTCGTATGTAAAATATGGATAATAACTACAAGCAATAATTACAAGTACAAACAACATAATTATTACACATTAACTACAACGTTACACCCTTAATAATCCAAAAGGAAACGAGTAAACAGGAACCCACTGGTAATGCGATTCCATCGAGTAATGGGATCAAATAGTGCAAACGGGATCCCTTTGGAAAAGAGGAAACCATCTGTATTGGAACCCACTGGAATCGGGATTCTACTGGGATAGGGATTGGACTGGGAAACGGCATTCCACCATATCGGTAGTCCACTGAAATTGTGACACCACCGTTAAATTGATTCCACTGTAAAATGGGATCACACCAGGTAATTGTACAACCTGGATTGAAATACCATCTGGATCGGGAACCGACCATTATCGGGAACCAACGGGATCGGGATGGCACCGTATCGGGATCCTACCAGGAAGCGGGATCACACTGGGTTAATGATACAACTGGGATCGTAATCCAAACGAAAAGGGACCGATCGGGATGGGGATCACACCAGGAAACGGGATACCGAAAGAATCGGGAACCCACAGGACATGAGATCCAGAGGGGATCGTAATCTTACCGGGAGGGTGATCCAACCGGCATCGGGATCCAAACAGGGCCACGAACACTCTTGATAACGGCAAAACATCGGAAAACGAGATAATATCGGGAAACGGTATCCGATTGGAATCCATCTGGGATCGGGATCTCATCAAGGAACACAAAGTTTACAAAAGTTATTTTAAATGTGTTTAAAGAGGAGACAAATTGATTGTTTTTATATTTATTTTTACTATAGGGGCGATTTTTTACTTGGCGCTTAATTTCAATGTTAATTAAAAGGCTGTAGAAGTTGTTGTTCCCAATGCAATCCCATACAACACCGTTTTAATTAACAATAAAATACAATATATATTTTTTAAATTACCAATTCCAGCTATTTGAATTAAATTCATCTCAGATTTCCGACATCCCAACAGAACATCATGTTCATCACTTGAAATTATCCTTATGGCAGCTTAGTGATACTTAAGCAAACAAATTTCTGTTAAAGTATCATGGCCCGAACATTCAGAAAATAACGTGATCAGTTTTGTGTTGGTGGTCTGCACAGAGTCTCCTTAAAATGGATTTCTTTTAAAAAGGAGAAGCAGAAATTATTCTGGTAACCATGAAATACAGCGCCATATTGAAAACTTCGACGCCAGTGTCCCATCATTTTCCTTCATCCTAACATCCTCGACAAACAGATGTCGAGTGACAGATATCATCCTCAAGTGACAGAAGTCATCCTCGAGTGACGGATGTCATCATCGAGTGACAGATGTTATCCTCGAGTGACATATGTAATCCTCGAGCGACAGACGTCAACCTAGAGTGACAGATGGCATTCTTGAGTGACATATTCATCCTTAAGTGAAAGATGTCTTTCAAAAAAAGTGGGAGGACATCTAGCTTTGCATTTAAACTCCAATACAATGATATATTAAGATGATCTGACCTCCCCCACGCCCACCGCGCACGGTATTAGTTTTCGTGTGAGTTATTCCCCATGTTTTAATCGTCGAAAGTTAGGCTACAACTCACTGAACCTTGTCATGAACTGTGAAATAAAAAAAACACACCCCTATGTTATGATTGATTGAACTCATTGACAATTTTGATCACTCTTCCGAAGATTTACCTCACGTTAGAGACCGACCGAAAGTGATTTTCTGATTATGGCCGAAGCCGAAACAGGCCGAAAGTTTAAAACGACTTTCGGCCGAAACCGAAAAAAGTCTGAACGTTAAAAATGATTTTCGACCGAAACCGAAGCCGAAACCGAAAATTAAATATTTTGAAATTCGTTCACACATACATTCTGCTTACATCGAAAATGATGGGGGAAAGTATAAATATTTACATTCTTTTTATAAATAATGATATAATCGTGAATATTAATAAATAAACATCAAATAAAGGGGTCTCAAACTCGCGGCCCGCGAGCCATTTGTGACCCATAAGGAGATATTTTGCGGCCCGCTACATGACTGAAAAGTTTAAAGTTAATGCACCAGCTCGTTTCCCCCCTTCTTATATTTATAACGTGACTCTCCGCGACGGTTTCAGTGGAATCTCACCGACTAGTCTAATTCTGGTGTTTTAAAATATTTTTCCATATTTTTGTCTGATGATTATAATGGTAAGAATTGTTTTAAAATCTGAATAATTTTTTAAAATTATTTTATAGTTTTTTTATGAGACAAACATGGCAAAGGGTGCGGCTTTGAGAAAATAATTTGTAAAAGTAAGTTGGCGGGTAATGCACAATTATAATTGTGTAAATAGTAGCAATCTGATAAATTATCAAAGGATCCATATTAAAATTGCATCTAAAGTTTACGAGTGAGGTAAATTCTGAGCATGTCAGCCTGGTCTATTTCTAAATCTCCTTCTTATGCCTTTTTACCCACTCTGGGTCTCTACATTTGTTAGACTTCAAAACACAGACAGCCACTTTTCAGCTTTTTGCTGACCCTTTGTCCTTTAATGTGCAAGATGCCCCGCGCATTGAGTTGAATGGAAAAACAGACAAGCATGGACATTTTATTGCATTGCCCTCTACCTTCCCTGAAATATTTAGGTTATTCAATCGGAACATACGACTATTTGGGAGTACCTATCTGTGGGAATAGCTCTTTTCCACAATAAACTTTAACAAGGTTAAAGTTCAGGGCGAAACTTACTAACGAGTATCTTCAAGCTATACTGAGAGTCTTAGTTGCTTCCTCACTCAAGCCAAAGTTGCTCAACTGTGCAAAACAAAGCGCTGCCAGGTCTCTGGTAACAGTGAGTAGGTGGAAGAAGGTGAACCCTAGTTCTTGAGAACCCTTAATGTTTTTATTATTATTTATAAAGGTTGAGCAGATTGTAACAGTTGTAATCGCGTTTTTGTGGAATACTAGATGCGGCCCACTCTCACTCAGACACTACCCCCTGTGATCCCCCTTGATGATTTGAGTTTGGGACCCTTGACCTAATGACTACTTTGGATTTTACATTTTAATATAAAAGTTATTTAAATTTCTTTACATTTAAAAAAAAATTAGTATGGTATTAGAAAATTTGGCAACAATGGTAAAAAGGGGGGGGGGGCAAAATTCATATAAAATAGACTCTTGGGTGCCTTTTCTTTTATAATATAATTACAAACTAGAACATATACCAACAACAATTATTTTGGCTCTCTATATATATTATGCTATAAAACTATCACCACAATGTTTTGCTGTTTTCGTAATACTAATGCTTTGTTTTTTATTAATAGCTTGCAAAATAGCGCTGTATTAATATTCAACACACTAGTCTTTCAACGCGGATGACGTATTTGTTTCGTTAGGAGACTACCTCCCTCACCCCCATTGGTGGTGAGCATTTTTTTAAACCGGGTCTCTTATAATTGTTTTTCCGATCATGGTTATAAAAGATCGCTTAATTTGTTCTCAAAGATGGCTTTATATGTTTTTAAAGATTTTTTACTTTTTTCTTACAGACCGCTTGGTTTGTTGTTAAAGATCGTTTAGTTTGTCGTTAATGATCGGTTAGTTTGTTTTTAAGGATCAGTGAGTTTGTTAAGAAAGATCGCTTCATTTGATCTTAAAGATCGCTTACTTTGTTCCTAAAGAACATTTAGTTTTCGGTAAAAGATTGCTTTGTTTATTATTATAAATCATTTAGTTTACTGTTAAAGATCGCTTTATTTTGTTCTTAAAGATCATTTAGATGGTTGTTAAAAATCGTTTAGTTTGTTCTTTAAGATGGTTTAGTTTTTTTTATTAAATATCTCTTAGATTGTTCTTAAGGATCGCTTAATTTGTTCTTAAAGATCGCTTATTTTGTTTTTAAAGATCGTTTAGTTTGTTCTTGAAGATCGCTTAATTTGTTCTTAAAGGTCGCTTAATTTGTTCTTAAACATCGCTTATTTTGTTTTTAAAGATCGTTTAGTTTGTTCTTAAAGATCGCTTAACTTGTTCTTACAGATCATTTCGTTTGTTCTTAAATGTCGCTTAGTTTGTTGTTAAATATCGCTTTCTCTGAGTATTAGATAACAGAAAACGTCAGTCACTTTCAGCCGGATGGCCGAAAGACTAAGTCAATTTCGGCCGAAACCGAAAAAAAAACCGAAAGTTAAATTTTCTCTTTCGGTCGAAAACGAAATTAAGCCGAAAGTTAACTTTTCAGTTTAGGCCGAAACCGAAACTTGGCCGAAAATTATAAAATGGCCACTTTCGGCGCCGAAACCGAAGCCGAAGCCAAAATTTGTTGGGTCACTACTTCAGTGTACTCGTTCAACACTTAATTGAAATAGGCCAATGACCCCCCCCCCACATATGAACTGAACTATATGCACAATGGTAGTATTAATAAAATTAGTAGTTTATANTATGATTAAGATGACCCTTTGTCCAACGTCGACACTAGCTATACATACATGCGCCGACTACGGTAAAAGCTAAGAAGGTTATTCTTACATTGAAGATTTGTGTTTAAACTCACACCACCTTAAATGTCCCGAGCTGAACTCGTTGCTGTTGGAACGGGAAATGTCAGCTGATGACTATTACATCTTGATCCCCTTACATTTTGTCATGTGATAACACATACATTCTGGTTGCCATATTGCATGCAATGCAAGTAAAAATGATGAATGTGCATTTACAATGGATTGGTTTTCGAACAAAGCATCATTAATTCAGTTTGTTTAAAGAAACAATTTATTACTCATTGCTTAAGCCACCCCACTGCGCTGCGCTTCGTTGTGTAAAACGATTCTGTGGTTTTACATCAAATGAAAAGTTATGCGGTAACCCTAGCAAACTTACGGACATCTGTTGAGAGGTTTCAGGTTGCAGAATTTGTGCTTCGTGAGTCAAATTGACATGAGTGAATTAGCATGGCTCTGGTGTGGGCGATTGCTTCACATCAGCAACTGAATTGATTTGAAATGATGGTGGCCAAACAAAGGCGTTTCCCGCTTATGGAATACATGCAACAAAAAATGTTGATGAATCATTTTACTCACAGTTGTAACTTTATAGAGTTCGTCACGTAAAATTTTGATTATTATTTAAAAGTCTAAATCACTCAATAGTGAACACATTTTGCTACCAGTTATTATTTGTGTTGTTTGCTATGCTAATATTCACGTTTAGCATTACAAACATCACAAACATTACAATCATTAAAATCATCACATTCATCACAATTATCACAATCAATTCAATTATCACAATTATCACAATCATCACACTTATTACAACCATCACAAACATCTCAATTAACATCAACATTACAATCATTCCAGCTATCACAAGTAGCACAATCATCACATGAATCTCAATCATTACAAACATAGCAATCATCACTCACGTTACAGACATCAAAATCAACACAATCATCACAAGCATTACAAAAATCAGAAGCATCACAATCATCTCAAGCATAAAAATCATACAAGCATCCCAGACATAATAAGAATCATAATCATCACAAGCATCACAATCATCTCATGCATCACAATATTCACACGCAATGCAATCATCACAAGCAATGCAATCATCACAATCATGAAAAGATTCACAATCATCAAAAGCATCACAATCATCACTAGCATAATAATTTTCACAATAATAAAAAGCATCACATTCATAACAAGCATCACAATCATCACATGTATAACAACAACCCCAAGCATCAAAATCTCAAGCCAGCCACCGTCGTACACGCCTTCGATAAAAGGATAGGTGAACTTCGCTTGTGCGGTACGAAGTGCGATGACTGGTAATTTTGCCTGTCAAGTAGACAGTGCAACGATTGGTGGCCTTGGTTAATGTTGTGGGTTGGGCGAACATTGGTGAACTTGCTGGGTGCAGATGGGAGTGCGAACATTGGTGAAATTGCTGCGTGAAGTTGGTAGTGTGAACATTGGTGAACTTGCTGCGTAAAGGTGGTAGAGCGAACATTGGTAAACTTTCTGCGTGAAGTTGGTAGTGGGAACATTGGTGAACTTGCTGCGTAAAGGTGGTAGTGTGAACATTGGTGAACTTGCTGCGTAAAGGTGGTAGTTTGAACATTGGTGAACTTGCTGCGTGAAGTTGGTAGTGAAAACATTGATGAACTTGCAGCTTGAAGTTGGTAGTGTAAACATTTGTGAACTTGCTGCAAGTAGTTGGTAGTGCGAAACTTTAAGAACTTGCTGAGTGAATTTGGTAGTGCGAACATTGGTGAACTTTCATGCGTAAAGTTTGTAGTGCGAACATTGATGAACTTCCTGCGTGAATTTGGTAGTGCAAACACTTGTGAATTTGTTGAGTGAAGTTGGTAGTGCATACATAGGTTAATTTAGTGTGTGAGTCGAGTTTAAAGAATGTAGTGAAAGATTTGTGACCATGGTTTATGACATAGGAAGCATGTTAATTAGATATCTTGGTGTGTGAAGTTGGTTGTGGCGAAGATTGGTTAACTTTGCGTGTAAAGTAGGTAGTTCGAAGATTTGTGAACTTTGCGTGTAAAGTAGGTAGTGAGAAAATTTGTGAACTTTACGTGTAAATTAGGTAGTGCGAAGATTGGGGAACTTTGCGTGTCAAGTAGGTAGTGCGAAGATTGGGGAACTTTACGTGTAAAGTAGGTATTGCGAAGATTGGTGAACTTTTCGTTTAAAGTAGGTAGTGCGAAGATTAATAAAATTGGCGTATAACATATTAACAAGATATGTGAACTTGACATGCGAAGTAGGTAGTGCGAAGATGGGTAAACTTAGTTGGTGAAGAAGGTAGTGCAAAGATTAGTGTACTTGGTGCGTGAAGTAGGTAGTACGAAGATTTGTGAACTTGGCGTGTGAATTAGGGAGTGCAAAGATTGGTGAACTTTGCGTGTGATGTAGTTAGTGCGAGTATTCGTGAACTTTGCGTGTGAAGTAGTTAGTGCGAAGAATAATTAAGTTGACGTATGAAGTAGGTAGGGCAAAGATTGGTGAAAAATGCATAGGAAGTAAGTAGTGCTAAGATGGGTGAAAAATGCGGGTGAAGTAGTTAGTGCGAACATTGGTGAGCGCGGCATGTGAAGTAAGTAGTGCTAAGATAGAGGAAAATGCGGGTGAAGTAGGTAGGGCGAACATTGGTGAGCGCGGCATGTTTCTTAGGGGTTTGCCAACAGAGAAATTAATTCAGAAGCCAATGTCTCTATTCAAATATTTGGATACAGCTATTAATAAAGATCAATTATAATTTTATGACTGTTAGAAGGACAAACAGCCTGTGTTATCGATATGCATTCCCAGATATCGCTCTATTATTTTGTGCCAAACAGCAAATTTTTTAGAGAAGTTCTTGTTTAATCGTCAGAAAATGCTAATTTGGTTTGTAATAGGGATATCATGTAGCCCCCAGAAACTGAAGAGTAACTGTATTCAGTAAAATGTTGTGGGTTGAAATGAAAATTCATATATCTAATTAATTCTAACATTAATATGTGATGAGATAATAAAATCGATAAATGACGCTACAAGATACATAATCAGGTCTGCTGAAGTATATAAAAAGTACCGAAATCTACCTTCTTTTAAACCTCAACACATTAATTAATTCTAACATTAATATGTGATGAGATAATAAAATCGATAAATGACGCTACAAGATACATAATCAGGTCTGCTGAAGTATATAAAAAGTACCGAAATCTACCTTCTTTTAAACCTCAACACAGAGTCAAAATGAATCCAGCATACCTTATTCTTGCAATGTTCCTCTGTCTTGGAACATGCTCAGTCGGTAATTATTTTATTTATTAACTGAGACAAAACTACGTTTGGATATAATAAATAGTCTAATAAACTTTTTTTACAACAGTTCTAATAGAAGACATTTTCGGCGTTTTACTTATATAAGAGTAAATCCATATTTAGTTTACAAAATCCATTTTTGATAATTGCAATGTAACTTTTAAAGAGTATCACATGAAAATTACATGTCATTTGTATATGTTTTTCTCCCTTTCAGTTTCTGAAGTTGATACTGGGGCAATAAGGGGAGAGACTGCAATCAGGTTAGTACAAAATAAAATGAGTAAAACAGAGTAGGGTTAAACCTGAAAAAATGTCATTTGTATATGTTTTTCTCCCTTTCAGTTTCTGAAGTTGATACTGGGGCAATAAGGGGAGAGACTGCAATCAGGTTAGTACAAAATAAAATGAGTAAAACAGAGTAGGGTTAAACCTGAAAAAATAAACGCAACAAAACAGCGAACGTGTCGGCAGAAAGCCTTCGTCAGTGAACAAAACAACTGAAAAGCGGTATAAAAATAAAAATAAGGAATAGCACTCGGCTGGTAGGTAATATCTGTGGGCAGCAATAGAAATTATAAAACTAAAATTAGAAATCTGGCTTTTATTTTTTTATTTACATTATTTTTTGTGAAAGCTACTTTATTATTAATTTCATGTTCAAAAAGAAATAATAACAATAATTAAAAAGGATTTCGTCACTGTACAAATCATTTTATCTGACGTATGTAAATGGAAAATAAAAATATCTTATAATAATTACACTACCTTTTTTTAAAAAATATATTTCCATATTTTACCAGAGTCAGTTTAGAAATTAAAAACAGTTAATTAGGAATGTCTATAAACTTGTATGGGTTTTGAAAACTGATCCTTTTTATGAGCGGCATAAATATTCCAAGAAGTTATGTATTGTTTACCAAAGACATTATATATTCATTAATGTATGTTGTATTTAAAGCAAGTAAAGTAAAATTTCCCCAATATTCAGTGAAATGAAACTTTTAGTTGGAACTTAACATTACAATAACTTTCTTCAGATCAATTACAATTTGTCCAGCTCCTATGCTTTGAAATAGTTGAAAATAACTACACAGTATCTGGTTTAAATTGATGATTTTGGCATATGAGATTATTTTCTAAAACTAGAACTAAAAGAGGCACTTGCATGATATTTTAATTCAGTGTTAATGAAGTCTTTAAACATGTGAAGTTGCAAACAGAACATCAATGTAAAATAATAATAGCGATATACGCGAACAACAACAAGTATAACTTGATCGGCCAGTACGATATTTATAACTCAATATTCTAAAAAGATTAGTCTTCAATATACTCATCATCCAATATATCCAGCACTTGGATTTTTAAAGATTCAACTACTTGTAATAGGTTAAAGACATCAGTTACTATGCTTTTAAAAATCACTTTAATCATGTTTAATAAAATATTTTTCGTTATATTATTGTAACAGTACACATTTTGCTCCAGGGGCACATTTGACTTTAACCATGGGGGGGGGGAGTGCCCTTCCGGAGAAATGACTGAAAGAGAACTTGGGTATCAACCCTTGTTTTGACAAAATGTGCTTGACGCACTTGATGCCACCAACCCTAGTTTTGACAACAATAGTTAACCACACTTAATGCAACCAACCCTTGTTTGGACAGAATGAGTTTACCACACTTAATGCCACCAACACTTATTTTGACAACAATAGTTTACCACACTTAATGGCAATAACCTTAGTTGCGAGAACATTTGTTAACGGCATTTTATGCCATCAACCCCAATTTGGACACCTTTTGTTAACGGCAGTTAATGCAACCTACCCTAGTTTGGACAACATTTGTTAACGGCAGTTAATGTCCCAACCCTGGTTTGGACAACATTTCTTAACATCAGTTATAGCCCCCAAGCCTAGTTTGCACAACATTTGTTAACGGCAGTTAATGCCCCCAAGCCTAGTTTGGACAACATTTCTTAACGGCAGTTAATCCCACCTACCCTAGTTTGGACAACATTTATTAATGGCAGTTAATGCCACCTACCCTAGTTTGGACAACATTTGTTAACGGCAGTTAATGCCACCTAACCTAGTTTGGACAACATTTGTTAACGGTAGTTAATGCCACCTACCCTAGTTTGGACAACATATGTTAACGGCAGTTAATGCCCCCAAGCCTAGTTTGGACAACATTTGTTAACGGCAGTTAATTCCACAAACCCTAGTTTGGACAACATTTGTTAACGGCAGTTAATGCCACCTACCCTAGTTTGGACAACATTTGTTAACGGCAGTTAATGCCACCTACCCTAGTTTGGACAACATTTGTTAACGCCAGTTAATGCCACCTACCCTAGTTTGGACAACATTTGTTAACGGCATTTAATGCCACCAACCCTAGTTTGGATAACATTTGTTAACGGCAGTTAATTTACCAACCATGGTTACGACAACTTGTTTACCGCATTTTCGGTCAACACTACTTAATTGGAGCTGACGCGAAAATTGTGTACAAATATTTTATGCAAGAAATGCTACTGCTTAACCCTTAAGCTAAAAATAATAACAGGCTAATTGTTGTCAAGATCATAGCATCTGGATAATCTTTATGCAATAATACATTATTTTTCTCTAGTGCAATTAGCATGTATGCGAAATCCGAAATTGTTCTGGCTGTAAGTTGCTATTATGGCATTTTTGAAAATAAGTTTGTATTAAAGATCATAGATAAGCAATGTACTTTTCATTTAGAAAGATTTAATTCTCAAAAATTTTGTTTAAAACCTTTTTCTTCTTGTATAGTTCTCTCAACCCACGACGAGCGGCAAATTTGAGTCGATTAACGGTAAACCAGCTTTAACTACTTGACATAAACTGTAGTTGTTTAACAAATTTATGATGAAGAAATTGAAATACATTTTTTTGACTAGATGCCCAATTAAATTAAATACACAACGAAGTTGTTGCGATGTTTACATTATCTTTTGACGTTTCGTAAACAAACAAGGAGATAAAAATGTGGAACTGCTTAAGCAATTGGCTTTAACGGAAAATTGGAACATGTTTATAATTGCGCCAATTAATGAACTATGATCTGTTACATAATTAAGTGTTTTAATTCAATTTTGTGATATTATAGCTACAATTATGTTGTATTGAGAAATACATTGTAAAGTTTCATTCAAGAAAACATTTAATATCTACAGAAATAAGAAAACAAAACTGTATAAATTAAAATGTTTTACAACTATATGTAGCTTATAACTTACATTAAAACATTGATTAAAAAAAATAAAGAATGTCTTTCAAATATTTGTAAATTGATAGTAAATTTATTGTTGACAACGTAAATTCACATTTGACCAAATATTCTTTGTACCTTTTCGAACATTTGACATTATAAATCAGAATAAAACAGGGGGGGAGGGCGGTGTCTATACTCCCTCCCTGAATGATGGAAGCTAAATATCCTCGCAACGCGCCTCCCCCGGACGTAGGTCAATTCTGACACTCCTGAATGGAATTCATTTCAATTGTTTATTTTATTTTAGTAATAATAATTTAAAAAATTACAGTTTAGTTGTTTTTTAAACGTTGCCGTCCTTTCAATACCGATATTGATAACAAACAACGACAATTTCCGTTAAAGCGCAATAGCTCTTTATTTTTCCTCAAATCAAAATATGAAATCCAGAAATGGAACATATTGTGTTTTAAAATGCAATTTAGTAGACATATAATGTATATTAATTTCTAATATTTTATTATTTTTCTTTTTACAAAAGTGAGGAATCTGATATGTGACGTTAGTCTTGGATTGTCCAAAACGTGTACTATTTGGACTATAAATACTTTTGTATTCGATTTTT
>CAXITT010000449.1:173708-198965 GCA_964033795.1 Lymnaea stagnalis | reverse complement strand
TTTTTTTTTTTTTTTTTTTTTTTTTTTTTTTTTTTAATTTCTCGTTGTCTTGATGCTCCTAACACACATTTTTTCTAGTACGAGACCTATAGTATAAATCACTCGATTCACTGACACAAGATTTACCAAAATTTTACCTTTGCTATTTGTAAACATTTTATTTACAGCCTGAGCAACGCAAACAACTAATAACGTGTATTTCCCAAAGAAATTCCTCTGGTTAAATAGATGGAAACAGGAGATGACAGGCGGTGTCTTTTTCAACTACTTTGCCAGATGTTATTGTTTTGTTATTATGACATCTCCATTTAATTGAGAGAATAAATATTTCATCCACATGTGAGTTTTGTGTGTTCTCTTTTTTGCCAACTGAATTGCCGTTGGACATTTAAAAACTCCTTTTAAAAATATCGGAGCAATATGTGTTGGGAAAATGTCGTATATAATGTCGTATATCTGGTCATTGAAAAGGGTCGCAGGAAGGAGTGTAGATTTTGTCATGTCATTGAACAGTGTCATAGGAACATGTGTAGATTTTATATCTGGTTATTGAAAATTGTCATAAGAAGATGTGTAGATATTGTGTCTGGTCATTGAAAAGATTCATAGGAAGATGTGTAGATTTTGTGTCTGGTCATTGAAAAGTGTCATAGGAAGGTGTGTAGATGTTGTTTCTGGTCATAGAAAAGTGTCATAGGAAGGTGTGTAAAAGTTGTTTCTGGTCATAGAAAAGTGTCATAGGAAGGTGTGTAAAAGTTGTTTCTGGACATAGAAAAGTGTCATAGGAAGGTGTGTAGATGTTGTTTCTGGTCATAGAAAAGTGTCATAGGAAGGTGTGTAAAAGTTGTGTCTGGTCATAGAAAAGTGTCATAGGAAGGTGTGTAAAAGTTGTTTCTGGTCATAGAAAAGTGTCATAGGAAGGTGTGTAGATGTTGTTTCTTGATGATAAGCTCTGCAACGAAATAACTCACATAAAACCCTACCACAACTTATTGCAACTGATGGAGAAGCAAAAAAATGCTTGTTGCAAACGATACTTTTTTACTCATTAATAAGCGAAAAAAAAACGTTTGGTCATAACTATTTATATCCCAGTTGTAAAGTCATCTGGTTGCTGCAAAACTCAGTGATTACCCGACAAATGACCAACAAAAAAAATGAAATGAATTAACTTTTTAAACTAATTATGTTGAAGATTATCAAAATTCTTTGAGACTCAGTTGCCTTTTTTCTTAATGAACTCAAAGACATCATTGAAAATATTTTGCTACTTTATCAGGAACAGTTATGAAAAAAGATTTTCAAATTTTCAATTGCAAGAGAATTAGATAAATCTTTTTAAAAGTAAATACATTTTTCCTCCTTTGAATAACAAATAATTATACGGAAGCAACAACATATCGTGCGTATTAAGTTGAAGATGAAAAGTCCGTTTAATATTCGTGGCAGATGCAGAAATGCAAGAGGAGCTCATCCAACAACAACAGGATAAAAGTTGAAAATTTGGAATCAGATCCAAAATGTTGGAGATGGAACCCCCCCCCCCCACCCCTAACTGTTTGAGCATGGGGCGATTGCCATACTTCACCCCTTCTAACGACTCTGGTATGTTATGTTGATGGGGGCCCCAGTGCATTGCTGTGCCAAGGGCCCCCTATGTTCTTAAGACAGCCCCTTAGCATGATGCTAAACAACTTTAAGGTTTACACAAAATAACCAGCGCGCAGGAGGATGTGCGCTGAATGGGTTTTGGTGTTCTTTTTTTAAAAGAATGAGTTTCAGAGCTGAGGGGGAGGGGCGTGGAAATAAATCTTGCCCCATGATGCCAAACAATCTGGATACGACCCTTCCAGTGGTGTAGAAAGGAGGAGGAGGAGGAGGCTGTTCACCATGATGTCACTTTTTCTTTACATGCAGGTGTGTCATTTTCGGACAACACCATGTTTTTTTTTTGTGTCTTGAAAAGTAGTGCGTAAAAATATTTGGAGCCCCATTACGGCACTAATAGAAGCCACTAGGTATACCAAAATGGGAACTATTTTTCATCGGGAAGAAAGGAGGAAATCGAAGGCGCCAAATGATCTTGATATTGATTTTTTATTATTTCAAAATCAAGAGTTAGATTTTTAAGTATACTTGAATTCAAAGTTTCTATTATAATTTTTGAACAGAGAAAAACATTTTACCGTTGTTTTTTGCGTTAGGCATTATGGCGCCCAGTGCCCTACATAAACTGAATTCACTTCGGTTGTGGCGTTTACCTGTGTAATTATTTGGCACAAGGTTATAATCAACCTGATACTGTAACAATGATCAGCTTGAGGGAAGGGGTGCAGAAATTTAGGGTGTTAAATATAGTCATGAAGATTAAAAATGCAGAAGTACATTTAGTCGTATAGATGAATTTGTTGTTTTTCGTAACGTTTTGGGGTGGCATCTCAAACTCTCGGGTGGAAAGTATCGAAATTAGAAATAATAATGATGAAAGAAATCTTAATTTTAGCTGCAGCGGGACGTAGAATAAATTCTTTCCAATTGTATGTGTCACATTTGAGAGTACGGTTCTTCCCTAGATTATTGTCCCCCCCCCCCCTTATTCTTTTCGATAAATTCAAAATGAAAGGATTCATTTTATCACACATCTGAATTAAGTTTTCAACAATTTACATTTAATTGGAGGATAACGGAAGAAGCCTACATTTTTTTAAACCAGGACCTTACTTAACCTTAGAATCATCGTGTTAGCACCGCAACACCTACTCTATTTTTTTTACTACAAACTTTTAGTAAAGTTTTAGGGATTGGAAACACACACACTAATTAAACAACTAAAATTGTAAACCTGGCTTTTAATTTTTTTATTTACATTATTTCTCTTTCTTCTTCTATATCTTAAGGGCCCACGATCAATTTATTGATCATTTTTGGCTCCTATGCATGTAGATGGTATTTGCAATGTTTCTGATACTTGTGTTGATGAGGAAATCATTCACTAGGGGTGTAAAGGCTTGAGGCAATAGACACAAATGTGTATAGTGTTGTCGCCTCAACCGTTCCTTTGGAAAGATTGTTCCAGTCCCTGATTGTCTTGGGCAGGAATGAGCAGCTCCTATACTGGCTTCTTGCTGGTATGAGCCTGAATTGCCTGTCATGGCCTTGTCGCTGTCTATTTGGGAGAGGGACGAGTTTCTGTTTAATACTGGAACAGTGGACCAGCCCATTAGTTATCTTTTACATCATGGAGAGCCTGGATTGTCGTCGTCGTTTCTCCAATGCGTTATGATGTAAAAAAAAATATTTTTTGTGATAGCTAATTAATTATTAATTGAATGTTCAAAAAGTATTAATACATATAATTTAAAAAGCTTTCGCCACTAAAAAGAACTGCGCACATAATTTTTTATGCCGTATGTAAATGGAGAAAAAAAAACAAAACTTAATTATAATAATTTGACTAACTTTTCTAGATATTTCCAAAATTTACCAGAGTCAATGTTAAAAACAAACAAAGTTAATTAGGAAGTCTACACTATATAATTTTTGGGTTTTGAAAACTGATCATTTTTATAACTATTACAAGAGCTGCATAAAATATTTTAAGAAGACTTGTATTGTTTACGAAAGAATTAAATATTTATTAATCTGTTATTGTATCTAAGGCAAATATAGTATAATTTTCCCAATTTTCAGTACATTGAAATTTTTATTTGAAATTTCAATATGTTATCTTTCTTCAAATGAATTACAAATGGTCTCTCCGGTATACTTTTAATAATTTTAAACTAAATCGACGGTATCCATTTTAAATTGAAAATTTAGTACTAGTTTTTTTTTTTCAAAGGCTAGAACTAAAAATGGAATTGGCCTGAGAATCGAAATGCTAGTTCACAGAAAATTTTTTCTTAGCATTTACTGGAGTCTTGTCAAAAAAAATAATGATAAAAAAATTATCGCAAATAGATAGGACAGTTGGTTTATTATTTAATTTAACCATAACATATTATTTTATAATTATCACCTATCCCTTCATTAAAAGTCATGTTTTTACAATGAACTATAATTTGAAACCAGATTGAACATTTCGGGTACTTGACCAACTATTTTTAAAATTTTAGACCTTTATGTGTATGTACATATTTTTTTTTAAAATTCAGTGTTAATAAAGTCTGTCATATTTATGAAGTTGCAAATAATAAATCAGTAAAAATAGCGATACATGCCAACAGCAGAAAGTAATTCTGCAACGGCCATTTGATATTTTTATAACCAAATACACTAACAAGTTTAGTCTTAAATATAAGTATCATTAAATATTTTGACCCTGTCGATATTTTACAGATTCAACTAATTGTAATCGTTTCAAGGCACCAATGACTATGTTTTTAAAACATTTAAACAATTTCAATAAAAATAAATTTTCGTTATGTTGATGTAACGGTACTCATTTTGCTCCAGGATGGCACGTGGCTTTCCCCGGCATAGGGGGGGGCAGTGCCCTTCCAGAGAAATGGCTGAAAGAAACCTTGGTCGCCACAAACCCATGTTTTGACAACATTCTTTAACGCATTTGATGCCATCATCAACCTTAATAATGACGACATGTGTTTACTGCACTTGGGGTCAACACCCCTCGATTGGAGCTGGTGCGGGAAAGTTTGCACATATATTTAATGCAAGAAATGCTACTGCTTAACATTTAAACTAAAACTAACAACAGATTCGTTGTTTTCAAGTTCGCTGTATCTGAATGATATTTCTAAAATTATAGAATCTTGATGCCAAAACATATTATTTTACACTAGTTAAATTTGGATGTCTGCGAAATCCGAAATTGTTTTGACTTTATGTTGTTATAATTGCATATTTTAAAATAACTTTGCGTTAAGGATCTATGCCAAAACATATTATTTTACACTAGTTAAATTTGGATGTCTGCGAAATCCGAAATTGTTTTGACTTTATGTTGTTATAATTGCATATTTTAAAATAACTTTGCGTTAAGGATCAGCGATGAGCAATGTAATTTTAATTTAGAAGGATTTAATGCACACACAAAAATTGGTTGAACCTTTTTTATTCTCTTATAGTTTTCTCAAAACTCGTCAAGAGATAGTAGCTGCAAAGGTGAGTAACTGAAAAGACAAAAAAAAAAAAAAAAAAAAAAAAAAAAAAAAAAAAAAAGGGAGAAAGAAAAAATGTGGAACTGTTTAAGCTCTTAACTTTATCGGAAAATTTAAAATATTTATAATTTAAACATTTAATAAATTAGGATATATTACATAATTGACAATTTTAATTCAATTTTGTGACGTTTTAGCTACAATGTTATACTGAGACAATTATTGTAAGTTCAAAGCAACATTTAATATGTACAGAAATAAGAAGGCTAAATTGTATATGTTAAGATGTTATATATAACTATATATGGCTAAAAACTTAAATTATAACTATGATAAAAAACAAACAAATATTTCTTGTAAATATTTTACAATTAATAGTAAATTGATGTTGACACAACAAATGTACATTTAACAAAAGATTATTTGAACTTTTTTTGAACATGTGACATTTTAAGTCACAATAAAACAGGGGGCGTCTATCCGCCCCCCCCCCCCCCCCGTGAATAATGAGTGTCAAATACCCCCCCCCCCCCAACCACGTCTCGCATGGACCTAGGTTAATTCTAACATTTCTGTATGTATGAAAAAGTCGTTCTCCGCCAACTCCAGGATCACCTCACTCAGTTTAACTTGTTTGAACCATTCCAGTCAGCATACAGGGTGCATCACTCTACTGAGACAGCCCTGTTGCGCGTCGTAAACGACCTTCTGTCGTCTTGTGATGAGGGCAAGGTATCGATTTTGTCTTTACTCGATTTATCGGCAGCTTTCGATACGCTCGACCACGGCATATTGCTCCAGCGTCTGCAACAAACGTTCGGTCTCACTGATACCGTCCTGTGTTGGTTCCGATCGTATCTGACTAATCGGGTGCAGTCAGTTATTTCAAACGGCTTGACTTCGAAGAAATCTAATATCGAATTCGGAGTACCCCAGGGCTCGGTCCTAGGCCCGGTGCTTTTCACGATGTACATTAAGCCACTGGGCGCAGAGATCAGGCAGTTTGACATGTTGTATCACATGTACGCGGACGATACACAACTTCATCAATCCATGATCCCTTCTCAGTTCCCTCAGCTGCTCAGTATGACACAGAAGACAATGGAGTCGGTTAAGCACTGGATGACGATAAACAAGCTCAAATTAAATGATGATAAGACTGAGCTGCTCCCCATCGCGACCGCTCAGAAGCAAAAATCTGCAAATAACACTACATCCATTACTCTCTCAGGTGTGCGTATTGAGTTAGCTCAAACAGTGCGGTACCTGGGTGTCTACCTAGATGGAAGACTAACTTTTGAAAGTCATATTAACATGCTATGCAAGGCGATTTTTCTAGAGCTGCGCAGGATTAGTCACATCAGGCCCTTCCTAACAATTGATGCAACAAAGAGGCTGATGTCTGCATTTGTGCTATCACGCATGGACTATTGCAATGCTCTTATGGTGGGTCTTCCAGCTACGCTCCTGGATAAAATTCAAATAGCACAGAATAATGCGGCTCGCATTGTTCTCCGCAAACGCAAGTTTGACCATGCAAAAACACTTCTGAGAGAGCTGCACTGGCTGCCAGTGCGTGCTCGCATGGAGTACAAAATCGCAACTTTGTGCTACCGCTGCTTACATGACCTGGCGCCGTACTATCTGAAAGAGCTGCTGACGCCTTATGTACCCACTAGAGAGCTCCGCTCATCCGATAGTGGCAAACTCTCGACACCACGTGTTTGCCTTGAGACTTACGGAAAGCGCACTTTCGCATTTGCTGGTCCACTAATTTGGAACGCCCTTCCTGTCGATCTCAGAAATAACCAGACACTGGAGTCCTTTAAAACGGATTTAAAGACACATCTATTTCGCAAACACCTTCTGTGATGATTGTCAACATTATTTTCCAGTTAATGCATAATGGCTGTGTTGCTTATGGTTGAAATGGCTAGAAAGACTTTGCCATTGTATGCTTGTACTTAGTTTTTGTCGTGTTGCGTTTGTTTTAAATGTGGTAAACTATAGATTTGTTGTTTTTTTTTTGACTTTGTACCGCGCTTCGAGCCTTTGGGGATGAAGCGTGTTTTTGAAATGAACTTTATTATTATTATTATTATTATAGAAAACTGTCATAGGAAGGTGTGTAGCTGTTGTTTCTTGCTGATAAGCTCTGCAACGAAATAACTCACATAAAACCCTACCACAACTTATTGCAACTGATTCAGAAGCAAAAAAATGCTTGCTGGAAACGAGACTTTTTTACTCATTAATAAGCGTAAAAAAAACTTTTGGTCATAACTATTTATATCCCAGTTGTAAAGCCATCTGGTTGCTGCAAAACTCAGTGATTACCCGACAACTGACCAACATAAAATGAAATGAATTAACTTTTTAAACTAATTATGTTGAAGATTATCAAAATTCTTTGAGACTCATTTGCCTTTTTTCTTAATGAACTCAAAGACATCATTGAAAATATTATGCTACTTTATCAGGAACAGTTATGAAAAAAGATTTTCAAATTTTCAATTGCAAGAGAATTAGATAAATCTTATTAAAAGTAAATACATTTTTCCTCCTTTGAATAACAAATAATTATACGGAAGCAACAACATATCGTGCGTATTAAGTTGAAGATGAAAAGTCCGTTTAATATTCGTGGCAGATGCAGAAATGCAAGAGGAGCTCATCCAAAAACCACACCGACCAGGATAAAAGTTAAAAATTCGGAATCAGATCCAAAAGGTGGTAGATGGAATCCCCCCCCCTAACTGTTTGAGCATGGGGCGATTATCACACTTCACCCCCTTCTAACAACTCTGGTATGTTGTGTTGATGGGGGCCCCAGTGCATTGCTGTGCCCAGGGCCCCCTATGTTCTTCAGACGGCCCCTGAGTATGATGCTAAACCACTTGAAGGTTCACACAATATAACCAGAGCGCAGGAGGATGTGCTCTGAATGGGTTTTGGTGTTCTTTTTTTAAAAGAATGAGTTTCAGAACTGAGGGGGAGGGGCGTGGAAATAAATCTTGCCCCATGATGCCAAACAATCTGGATACGACCCTTCCAGTGGTGTAGAAAGGAGGAGGAGGAGGAGGCTGTTCACCATGATGTCACTTTTTCTTTACATGCAGGTTTGTCATTTTCGGAAATCACCATGTTTTTTTTTTTTGGTGTCTTGAAAAGTAGTGCGTAAAAAATATTTGGAGCCCCATTACGGCACTAATAGAAGCCACTAGGTATACCAAAATGGGAACTATTTTTCATCGGGAAGAAAGGAGGAAATCAAAGGCGCCAAATGATCTTGATATTGATTTTTTATTATTTCAAAATCAAGAGTTGGATTTTTTAAGTATACTTGAATTCAAAGTTTCTATTATAATTTTTGAACAGAGAAAAACATTTTACAGTTGTTTTTTGCGGGAGGCATTATGGCGCCCAGTGCCCTACATGAACTGAATTCACTCCGGTTGTGTAATTATTTGGCACAGTGTTATAATCAACCTGATACTGTAACATTGATCAGCTTGAGGGAAGGGGTGCAGAAATTTAGGGTGTTAAATATAGTCATGAAAATTAAAAATGCAGAAGTGCATTTAGTCGTATAGATGAATTTGTTGTTTTTCATAACGTTTTGGGGTGGCATCTCAAACTCTCGGGTGGAAAGTATCGAAATTAGCAATAATAATGATGAAAGAAATATTAATTTGATCAGCAGACGTAGAATAAATTCTTTCCAGTTGTTTGTGTCACATTTGAGAGTACGGTTCTTCCCTAGATTATTGTCCCCCCCCCCCCTTATTTTTTTCGATAAATTCAAAATTAAAGGATTCATTTTATCACACATCTGAATTAAGTTTTCAACAATTTACACTTAATTGGAGGGTAACGGAAGAAGCCTACATTTTTTAAACCAGAACCTTACTTAACCTTAGAACCATCGTGTTAGCACCGCACCACCTACTTTAATTTCTTTACTACAATCATTTAGTAAAGTTTTAGGGATTGGAAACACACACACTAATTAAACAACTAAAATTGTAAACCTGGCTTTTAATTTTTTTTATTTACATTATTTCTTCTTCTTCTTCTATATCTTAAGGGCCCACGATCAATTTAATGATCATTTTTGGCTCCTATGCATGTAGATGGGATTTGCAATGATTCTGATACTGGTGTTGATGAGGAAATCATTCACTAGGGGTTTAAAGGCTTGAGGCAATAGACACAAATGTGTATAGTGTTGTCGCCTCAACCGTTCCTTTGGAAAGATTGTTCCAGTCCCTGATTGTCTTGGGCAGGAATGAGCAGCTCCTAAACTGGGTTCTTGCTGGTATGAGCCTGAATTGCCTGTCATGGCCTCGTCGCTGTCTATGGGGGAGAGGGACGAGTTTATGTTTAATACTGGAACAGTGGAACAGCCCATTAGTTATCTTGTACATCATGGAGAGCCTGGATTGTCGTCGTCGTTTCTCAATGCGTTATGATGTAAAAAACATAATTTCTTGGTGATAGCTAATTAATTATTAATTGAATGTTCAAAAAGTATTAATAAAAATAATTTAAAAAGCTTTCGCCACTAAAAAGACTGCGCACATAATTTTTTATGCCGTATGTAAATGGAGAAAAAAAAAACAACAAAAAAAAAACTTATTTATAATAATTTGACTAACTTTTCTAGATATTTCCAAATTTTACCAGAGTCAATGTTAAAAACAAACAAACTTAATTAGGAAGTCTACACTATATAATTTTTGGGTTTTGAAAACGGATCATTTTTATAACTATTACAAGAGCTGCATAAAATATTTTAAGAAGACTTGTATTGTTTACGAAAGAATTAAATATTTATTAATCTGTTATTTTATCTAAGGCAAATATAGTATAATTTTCCCAATTTTCAGTACATTGAAATTTTTATTTGGAATTTCAATATACTTTATCTTTCTTCAAATGAATTACAAATGGTCTCTCCGGTATACTTTTAATAATTTTAAACTAAATCACGGTATCCATTTTAATTGACAATTTAATACTAGTTTTTTTTTCAAAGGCTGGAACTAAAAATGGAATTGGCCTGAGAATCCAAATGCTAGTTCACAGAAAATTTTTTCTTAGCATTTACTGGAGTCTTGTCAAAAAAAAAAAATGATAAAAAACTTATCGCAAATAGATAGGTTAGTTGGTTTATTATTTGATAAACTTATGTTATAATTATCACCTATCCCTTCATTAAAAGACTTTTTTTTACAATGAACTATAATTTGAAACCAGATTGCACATTTCGGCTACTTCACCAACTATTTTGAAAGTTTTAGACCTTTATGTGTATGTACATATTTTTTTTAAAATTCAGTGTTAATAAAGTCTGTCAAATTTGTGAAGTTGCAAAAAATAACTCAAAAAAAAATAGCGATAGATGCCAACAGCAGGAAGTAATTCTGCAGCGGCCATTTTGATATTTTTATAACCAAATACACTAACAAGATTAGTCTTAAATTTAGGTATCATTAAATATTTTGACCCTGTCAATATGTTACAGATTCAACTAATTGTAATCGTTTCAAGGCACCAATGACTATGCTTTTAAAACATTTAAACAATTTAAATAAAAATATATTTTCGTTATGTTGATGTAACGGTACACATTTTGCTCCACGATAGCACGTGGCTTTCCCCGGCCGGGGGGGGGGGGCAGTGCCCTTCCAGAGCAATGGCTGAAAGAAACCTTGGGATCCACAAACCCATGTTTTGACAACATTCTTTAACGCACTTGATGCCATCATCAACCTTAATAATGACGACATGTGTTTACCACACTTGGGGTCAACACCCCTCGATTGGAGCTGGTGCGGGAAAGTTTGCACATATATTTAATGCAAGAAATGCTACTGCTTAACATTTAAACTAAAGCTAATAACAGGTTAATTGTTTTCAAATTCGCTGTATCTGAATGCTATTTCTAAAACTATAGAATCTTGATGCCAAAACATATTATTTTACACTAGTTAAATTTGGATGTCTGCGAAATCCGAAATTGTTTTGACTTTATGTTGTTATAATTGCATATTTTAAAATAACTTTGCGTTAAGGATCAGCGATGAGCAAGGTAATTTTAATTTAGAAGGATTTAATGCAAACACAAAAATTGTGCTGAACCTTTTTTATTCTCTTATAGTTCTCTCAAATCTCGTCGGGAGATAGTAGCTGCAAAGGTGAGTAAATGAAAAGAAAACCAGTTTCACTACTTGACATGAACTATATTCGTTTCACAAATGTATTATAAAGAAATTGATATAAGTTGTATTGACTAGATGCCCAATTAAATAAAATACACAACCAAGTTATTGCGATTTAAACATTATCTTTTGGGGTTTCGAAAAAGACACACAAAAAAAGAAAGAAAGAAATCAAAAATGTGGAACTGTTTAAGCTGTTAGCTTTATCGGAAAATTTAAAATATTTATAATTGAGCCATTTAATAAATTAGGATATTTACATAATTGACAATTTTATTTCAATTTTGTGACGTTTTAGCTACAATGTTATACTGAGACAATTATTGTAAGTTGTCATTCAAAGAAACATTTAATATTTAAAGAAATAAGAAGGCTAAATTGTATATGTTAAAATGTTATATATAACTATACATGGCTTAAAACTTAAATTATAACTATGATAAAAAACAAACAAATATTTCTTGTAAATATTTTACAATTAATAGTAAATTGATGTCGACACAACAAATGTACATTTAACAAAAGATTCTTTGCACTTTTTTTGAACATATGACATTTTAAGTCACCATAAGACAGGGGGCGTCTATCCGCCCCCCCCCCCTGTGAATAATGAATGTCAAATCCCCCCCCCCCAAACAACGTCTCGCATGCAAACAACGTCTCGCATGGACCTAGGTCAATTCTAACATTTCTGTAAGTAATTTAATTATGTTTATTATATTTTATTGAAAATTCAAAAAAAATTTACTTAAGTTGTTTTTTAAAAATTGCCGTCCTTTCAATAGAGATGTTGATAACAAACACTGACAAAATTTACACTTAAATTGTTTTTTTAAACATTGCCGTCCTTTCAATTACATATGTTGATAACAAACAATGACAATGTCCGTGAAAGCCCAAGAGCTCTTTATTTTTCCTCAAATCAAATTACGAGTTTCAGAAATGGAAATTGTTTTTAAAAAATGTACTTGAGCAGGCTTATATTTCGTGATAAGTTCTAATTTTTTTTTTTTTTTACAAAAATGAGAATTCTTATAGGTGGCGTTAAGAATCAATTGTCCAAATTGTGTACTATTTGGACTATGACTACTTTTGGAATTGATATTTATTTGCTTCATCTCCAATATTTCATTTATTATCCGGAGGAGTTCAAGTCCCAGCACGTGTGGTTGGCGAGCGGTTTATAAACCCTAACTAAGATTGGAATAAACTGATTCCTAGTAACCCAACATAATGTCTAGTATGGGACATTATCTGTATTTAAACCACCCGAATCACTGACTAGAATTAACAAATTAATTTTTGATATTTCATTTTTTATTTTAAGTTACAGGCTGATACCTGGCGAACATATCTCCTGCGTAGTACAGAAGACAGTGACAAATAGTTAAGGAAGGCCTCATGAAAATTAAGTAGCATATAAATAAACGGAAAGCATGATCAGACTGAAATAAGACCAGAAATGATCCAGCTTTCAAACAAACATTTTCAATTGATCTTTTTTCAGAATGAAACTAGTCCCATTAAGTTAATTCTTTTCCTTAACATTGTAATAGTTTTCGAATTACATGATAAAAATAATTGAACAGAAACATGAACACTTAACAATTTTGTATTTTTTCATTTGCGAAGATTTTTATATTGTTATGTTATAATATGGTTATGTTATTATATATTATTATGTTATTATATATTGTTATGTTATTATATATTGTTATGTTATTATATATTGTTATGTTATTATATATTGTTATGTTATTATATATTGTTATGTTATTACATTGTTATGTTATTATATTATTATGTTATGTTATATTGTTCTGTTATTTATTGTTATGTTATTATATATTTTTGTGTTATAATATTGTTATTTTATTATTGTTTTATGTTATGATATATTGTGATGTTATTTTAATGTTTTATTATATTGTAATGTTATTATATTGTCTTTTATTTTATGTTATTATATTGTTTTGTTATAATATTGTTTTTATTAAATTTTTATGTTATTTTATTGATATGTTATCTTATAGTGTTGTGCTATTTTACTGTTATGTTATTATATTTTTATGTTATTTTATTGTTAGGTTATTAAGATGAGTTTGTTGGCCCAGATGTCACTTTTTCTTTAAAAGGATGTGCAGCATTTCAAAGCAACTGCCCAATTTGTATCGTGGAAGGGAGCGACAAAAATAGTTTTACCCAAATGGTGCAACTAATAGTAGCTACACTTCTAGGCAATGTATCTCTCGTTATCAAAATTATCAATAATTTACATCGGGGTATAGTTTAGAAATCGAGGTCACCGTTGAGTCTTGGTGTGAACTATTTTTAAGGGCGTGAATTTTTTGGTATGGAAAAGATGTTTTGTGTAGAGAGTATATGGATAACTGAATTTATTTGCTGAGATTGTATAGTGTATTTGGATAACTGTATCTATATGCTGAGATTGTATAGTGTATTTGGATAACTTTATCTTAATGCTGAGATTGTATAGTGTATTTGGATAACTGTATCTTAATGCTGAGATTGTATAGTGTATTTGGATAACTGTATCTTAATGCTGAGATTGTATAGTGTGTTTGGATAACTGTATCTTAATGTTGAGATTGTATAGTGTATTTGGATAATTGTATCTATATGCTGAGATTGTATAATGCATTTGGATAACTGTATCTATATGCTGAGATTGTATAGTGTGTTTGGATAACTGTATCTTAATGCCGAGATTGTATAGTGTATTTGGATAACTGTATCTTAATGCTGAGATTGTATAGTGTATTTGGATAACTGTATCTATATGCTGAGATTGTTTAATGCATTTGGATAACTGTATCTATATGCTGAGATTGTATAATGTATTTGGATAACTGCATCTATATGCTGAGATTGTATAGTGTATTTGGATAACTGTATCTTAATCTTCCAATGAGTTTGTTCAGAAATATCGCTTAATTTGATCTTAAATATCACTTAGTTTGTTCCTAAACAACATTTAGTTTTCGGTAAAAGATTGCTTTGTTTATTATTATTAATCATTTAATTTACCGTTAAAGATCGCTTTATTTTGTTCTTAAAGATCATTTAGATCGTTCTTAAAAATCGTTTAGTTTGTTCTTTAAGATCGATTAGTTTTTTTAATTAAATATCTCTTAGATTGTTCTTAAAGATCGCTTAATTTTTTCTTAAAGATAGCTTTATTTGTTTTTACAGATCGTTTAGTTTGTTCTTGAAGATCGCTTAATTTGTTCTTAAAGGTCGCTTAATTTTTTCTTAAACATCGCTTATTTTGTTTTTAAAGATCGATTTCTCTGAGTATTAGATAACCGAAAACGTCAGTCACTTTCAGCCGGATGGTCGAAAGACAAAGTCAATTTTGGCCGAAACCGAAAAAAACCGAAAGTTAAATTTTCTCTTTCGGCTGAAAACGAAATTAAGCCGAAAGTTAACTTTTAAGTTTAGGCCGAAACCGAAACTTGGCCGAAAATTATAAAATGGCCACTTTCGGCGCCGAAACCGAATCCGAAGCCAAAATTTGTTCGGTCTCTACCTCACTGTACTCGTTCAACACGTAATTGAAATAGGCCAATGACCCCCCTTATATGAACTGAACTATATGCACAATGGTAGTATTAATAAAATCAGTAGTTTATAACTAATTGTTTAATTATGATTAATATGATCCTTTGTCCAACGTCGACGCTAGCTATACATACATGCGCCGACTACGGTGAAAGCTAAGAAGGTTATTCATACATTGAAGATTTGTGTTTAAACTCACACCACCTTAAATGTCCCGAGCTGAACTCAATGCTGTTGGAGCGGGGAATGTCAGCTGATGACTATTACATCTTGATCCCCTTACATTTTGTCATGTGATAACACATAAATTCTGGTTGCCATATTGCATGCAACGCGAGTAAAAATAATGAATGTGCATTTACAATGGATCGGTTTTCGAACAAAGCATCATTAATTCAGTTTGTTCAAAGAAACAATTTATTACTCATTGCTTAAGCCACCCACTACGCTGCGCTTCGTTGTGTAAAACGATTCTGTGATTTTACATCAAATGAAAAGTTATGTGGTAACCCTAGCAAACTTACGGACATCTGTTGAGGTTTCAGGTTGCAGAATTTGTGCTTCGTAAGTGAAATGCACATGAGGTAAATTAACATGGCTCTGGTGTGGGCGATTGCTTTACGTCAGCAACTGAATTGATTTGAAATGATGGTCGCCAAACAAAGGCGTTTCCCGCTACTGGAATACATGCAACAATAATTTTTGATGAATCATTTTACTCACAGTTGTAACTTTATAGAGTTCGTCACTTAAAATTTTGATCATTTTTAAAAAGTCTAAATCACTCAATAGTGAACACATTTTTCTACCAGTTATTATGTGTGTTGTTTGCTATGCTAATATTAACGTTTAGCATTACAAACATCACAAACATTACAATCATTAAAATCATCACATTCATCACAATTGTCACAATCAATTCAATTATCACAATTATCACAATCATAACACTTATTACAACCATCACAAACATCTCAATTAACATCAACATTACAATCATTCCAGTTATCACAATTAGCACAATCATCACTTGAATCTCAATCATTACAAACATAGCAATCATCACTCACATTACAGACATCAAAATCAACACAATCATCACAAGCATTAAAAAAATCACAATAATCTCAAGCATAACAATCATACAAGCATCACAGACATAACAAGAATCATAATCATCACAAACATCACAATCATGTCATGCATCACAATCATCACATGAATCTAAATAATTGCAAACATAGCAATCATCACTCACATTACAGACATCAAAATCAACACAATCATCACAAGCATTACAAAAATCACAAGCATCACAATCATCTCAAGCATAACAATCATACAAGCATCACAGACATAACAAGAATCATAATCATCACAAACATCACAATCATCTCATGCATCACAATCATCACATGAATCTAAATCATTACAAACATAGCAATCATCACTCACATTACAGACATCAAAATCAACACAATCATCACAAGCATTACAAAAATCACAAGCATCACAATCATCTCAAGCATAACAATCATACAAGCATCACAGACATAACAAGAATCATAATCATCAAAAGCATCACAATCATCTCATGCATCACAATCCTCACACGCAATACAATCATCACAATCATGAAAAGATTCACAATCATCACTAGCATAATAATTTTCACAATCATAACAAGCATCACATTCATAACAAGCATCACAATCATCACATGTATAACAACAACCCCAAGCTTCAAAATCCCAAGCCAGCCACCGTCGTACACGCCTTCGATAAAAGGATAGGTGAACTTCGCTTGTGAGGTACGTAGTGCAATGATTGGTAATTTTGCCTGTCAAGTAGACAGTGCAACGATTGGTGGCCTTGGTTAATGTTGTGGGTTGTGTGAACATTGGTGAACTTGCTGCGTGCAGATGGGAGTGCGAACATTAGTGAAATTGCTGCGTGAAGTTGGTAGTGTGAACATTGGTGAACTTGCTGCGTGAAGGTGGTAGTGTGAACATTTTGTGAACTTGCTGCGTGAAGGTGGTAGAGCGAACATTGGTAAACTTGCTGCGTGAAGTTGGTAGTGTGAACATTGGTGAACTTGCTGCGTAAAGGTGGTAGTGTGAACATTGGTGAACTTGCTGCGTAAAGGTGGTAGTGTGAACATTGGTGAACTTGCTGCTTGAAGTTGGTAGTGTGAACATTGGTGAACTTGCTGCTTGAAGTTAGTAGTGTGAACATTGGTGAACTGGCTGCGTGAAGGTTTTAGAGCGAACATTGATGATCTTGCTGCAAGTAGTTGGTAGTGCGAAAATGTATGAACTTGCTGCGTGAATTTGGTAGTGCGAAAATTGGTGAACTTTCATGCGTAAAGTTGGTAGTGCGAACATTGATGACCTTGCTGCGTGAATTTGGTAGTGCGAAAATTGGTGAACTTGCTGCGCGAAGTTGGTAGAGTGAACAATGGTCAACTTGCTGCCTGAAGTTGGTAGTTTGAACATTGGTGAACTTGCTGCGTGAAGTTGGTAGTGAAAACATTGATGAACTTGCAGCTTGAAGTTGGTAGTGTAAACATTGGTGAACTTGCTGCAAGTAGTTGGTAGTGCGAAAATTTATGAACTTGCTGAGTGAATTTTGTAGTGCGAACATTGGTGAACTTTCATGCGTTAAGTTTGTAGTGCGAACATTGATGAACTTGCTGCGTGAATTTGGAAGTGCAAACACTTGTGATTTTGTTGAGTGAAGTTGGTAGTGCTAACATAGGTTAATTTAGTGTGTGAAGTAGTTAGAGTCGAGTGTAAAGAATGTAGTGAAAGATTGGTGACCATGGTTTATGACATAGGAAGCATGTTAATTAGATATCTTGGTGTGTGAAGTTGGTAGTGCGAAGATTGGTTAACTTTGCGTGTAAAGTAGGTAGTTCGAAGATTTGTGAACTTTGCGTGTAAAGTAGGTAGTGAGAAAATTTGTGATTTTTACGTGTAAAATAGGTATTGTGAAGATTTGTAAAGTTTGCGTGTCAAGTAGGTAGTGCGAAGATTGGGGAACTTTTCGTTAAAAGTAGGTAGTGCGAAGATTGGTAAAATTGGCGTATAAGGAACATATTACCAAGATATGTGAACTTGACATGCAAAGTAGGTAGTGCGAAGATTGGTAAACTTAGTTGGTGAAGAAGGTAGTGCAAAGATTAGTGTACTTGGTGCGTGAAGTAGGTAGTACGAAGATTTGTGAACTTGGCGTGTGAAGTAGACAGTGCAAAGATTGGTGAACTTTGCGTGTGATGTAGTTAGTGCGAGTATTCGTGAACTTTGCGTGTGAAGTAGTTAGTGCGAAGAATAATTAAGTTGACGTATGAAGTATGTAGGGCAAAGATTGGTGAAAAATGCATAGGAAGTAAGTAGTGCTAAGATGGGTGAAAAATGCGGGTGAAGTAGTTAGTGCGAACATTGGTGAGCGCGGCATGTGAAGTAAGTAGTGCTAAGATAGGGGAAACTGTGGGTGAAGTAGGTAGTGCGAACATTGGTGAGCGCGGCATGTGAAGTAAGTAGTGCTAAGATGGGTGAAAAATGCGGGTGAAGTAGGTAGTGCGAACATTGGTGAGCGCGGCATTTGAAGTAAGTAGTGCCAAGATAGAGGAAAATGCGGGTGAAGTAGGTAGGGCGAACATTGGTGAGCGCGGCATGTTTCTTAGGGGTTTGCCAACAGAGAAATTAATTCAGAAGCCAATGTCTCTATTCAAATATTTGGATACAGCTATTAATACAGATCAATTATAATTTTATGACTGTATGAAGGACAAACGGCCTGTGTTATCGATATGCATTCCCAGATATTTTGTGCCAAACAGCAAATTTTTTAGAGAAGTTCTTGTTTAATCGTCAGAAAATGCTAATTTGGTTTGTAATAGGGATATCATGTAACCCCCAGAAACTGAAGAGCAACTGTATTCAGTAAAATGATGTGGGTTGAAATGAAAATTCATATATTTAATTAATTCTAACATTAATATGTGATGAGATAATAAAATCGATAAATGACGCTACAAGATACATAATCAGGTCTGCTGAAGTATATAAAAAGGACAGAAATTTACCTTCTTTTAAATCTCAACACGCAACACAGAGTCAAAATGAATCCAGCATACCTTATTCTTGCAATGTTCCTCTGTCTTGGAACATGCTCAGTCGGTAATTATTTTATTTATTAACTGAGACAAAACTACGTTTGGATATAATCAATAGTCTAATAAACTTTTTACAACAGTTCTAAAAGAAGACATTTACGGCGTTTTACTTTCATAAGAGTAAATCCATATTTAGTTTACAAAATCCATTTTTGATAATTGCAATGTAACTTTTAAAAAGTATCACATGGTAATTACAGGGCTATTGTATATGTTTTTCTCCCTCTCAGTTTCTGAAGTTGATACTGGGGCAATAAGGGGAGAGACTGCAATCAGGTTAGTACAAAATAAAATGATTAAAACAGAGTAGGGTTAAACCTGAAAAAATAAACGCAACAAAACAGCGAACGTGTCGGCAGAAAGCCTTCGTCAGTGAACAAAACAAATGAAAAGCGGTATAAAGATAAAAATAAGGAATAGCACTCGGCTGGTATGTAGTATATGTGGGCAGCAATAGAAATTATAAAACTAAAATTAGAAATCTGGCTTTTATTTTTTTATTTACATTATTTTTTGTGTAAGCTACTTTATTATTAATTTCATGTTCAAAAAGAAATAATAACAATAATTAAAAAGGATTTCGACACTGCACAAATTACTTTATATGCCGTATGTAAATGGAAAATAAAAGTATCTTACCATAATTACACTACCTTTTTTTAAAATATATATTTCCAAATTTTACCAGAGTCAATTTAAAAATAAAAAACAGTTAATTAGGAATGTCTATAAACTTGTATGGGTTTTGAAAACTGATCATTTTTATGAGCGGCATAAATATTCTAAGAAGTTATGTATTGTTTACCAAAGACATTATATATTCATTAATGTATGTTGTATTTAAAGCAAGTAGATTAAAATTTCTCCAATATTCAGTGAAATGAAACTTTTAGTTGGAACTTAACATTACAATAACTTTCTTCAGATCAATTACAATTTGTCTATCTCCTATGCTTTGAAATAGTTGAAAATAACTACACAGTATCTGGTTTAAATTGATGATTTTGGCATATGAGATTATTTTCTAAAACTAGAACTAAAAGAGGCACTTGCATGATATTTTATTTCAGTGTTAATGAAGTCTTTAAACATGTGAAGTTGCAAACAGAAAATCAATTTAAAAAAATAGAGATACACGCGAACAACAACAAGTAAGACTTGATCGCCCAGTACGATATTTATAACTCAATATTCTAAAAAGATTAATCTTCAATATACTCATCATCCAATATATCCAGCACTTGGATTTTTAAAGATTAAACTACTTATAATAGGTTAAAGACATCAATTACTATGCTTTTTAAATCACTTTAATCATTTTTAATAAAATATTCTTCGTTATATTATTGTAACAGTACACATTTTGCTCCAGGGGCACATTTGACTTTAACCATGGTGGGGGGGGGAGTGCCCTTCCGGAGAAATGACTGAAAGGGAACTTGGGTACCAACCTTTGTTTTGACAACATGTGCTTAACGCACTTGATGCCACCAACCCTAGTTTTGACAACAATAGTTTACCACACTTAATGCCACCAACCCTTAATTGGACAGCATGAGTTTACCACACCTAATGCCACAACACTAATTTTCACAACAATAGTTTACCACACTTAATGCCACCAACCTTAGTTTGGAGAACATTTGTTAACGGCATTTTATGCCATCAACCCTAATTTGGACACCTTTTGTTAACGGCAGTTAATGCCACCAACACTAGTTTGGACAACATTTGTTAACGGCAGTTAATGTCCCAACCCTGGTTCGGACAACATTTCTTAACAGCAGTTAATGCCCCCAAGCCTAGTTTGGACAACATTTGTTAACGGCAGTTAATGCCCCAAAGCCTAGTTTGGACAACATTTCTTAACGGCAGTTAATGCAACCTACCCTAGTTTGGACAACATTTGTTAACGGCAGTTAATGCCACCTAACCTAGTTTGGACAACATTTGTTAACGGTAGTTAATGCCACCCACCCTAGTTTGGACAACATATGTTAACGGCAGTTAATGCCCCCAAGCCTAGTTTGGACAACATTTGTTAACGCCAGTTAATGCCACCTACCCTAGTTTGGACAACATTTGTTAACGGCAGTTAATGCCACCTAACCTAGTTTGGACCACATTTGTTAACGGTAGTTAATGCCACCCACCCTAGTTTGGACAACATATGTTAACGGCAGTTAATGCCCCCAAGCCTAGTTTGGACAACCTTTGTTAACGGTAGTTAATGCGTCCAACCCTAGTTTGGACAACATATGTTAACGGCAGTTAATGCACCCAAGCCTAGTTTGGACAACATTTGTTAACGGCAGTTAATGCCACCTACCCTAGTTTGGACAACATATGTTAACGGCAGTTAATGCAACCTACCCTAATTTGGACAACATTTGTTAACGGCAGTTAATGCCACCTACCCTAGTTTGCCCAATATTTGTTAACGCCAGTTAATGCCACCAACCCTAGTTTGCCCAATATTTGTTAACGGCAGTTAATGCCACCAACCCTAGTTTGCCCAATATTTTTTAACGCCACTTAATGCCACCAACCCTAGTTTGCCCAATATTTGTTAACGCCAGTTAATGCCACCAACCCTAGTTTGCCCAATATTTGTTAACGCCAGTTAATGCAACCAACCCTAGTTTTCCCAATATTTGTTAACGGCAGTTAATGCCACCTACCCTAGTTTGCCCAATATTTGTTAACGCCAGTTAATGCCACCAACCCTAGTTTGCCCAATATTTGTTAACGGCAGTTAATGCCACCAACCCTAGTTTTCCCAATATTTGTTAACGGCAGTTAATGCCACCAACCCTAGTTTGCCCAATATTTGTTAACGGCAGTTAATTTACCAACCCTGGTTACGACAACGTGTTTACCACATTTTCGGTCAACACTACTTAATTGGAGCTGACGCTGGAAATTTTGTACAAATATTTTATGCAAGAAATGCTACTGCTTAACCGTTAAGCTAAAAATAAGAACTGGCTAATTGTTGTCAAGATCATAGCATCTGAATATTCTGTATGCAATAATACATTATTTTTCTCTAGTGCAATTAGCATGTATGCGAAATCCAAAATTGTTCTGGCTGTAAGTTGCTATTATAGCATATTTTAAAATAAGTTTGTATTAAAGATCATAGATAAGCAATGTAGTTTTTATTTAGAAAGATTTTATTCTCAAAAATTTTGTTTAAAACCTTTTTCTTCTTGTATAGTTCTCTCAACCGACGACAAGCGGCATATTTGAGTCAATTAATGGTAAACCAGCTTTAACTACTTGACAAAAGCTGTATTTGTTTAACAAATTTATGATGAAGAAATTGAAATACATTTTTTTGACTAGATGCCCAATTAAATTAAATACACAACAAAGTTGTTGCGATGTTTACATTATCTTTTGACGTTTCGTAAACAAACAAAGAGATAAAAATGTGGAACTGCTTAAGCAATTGGCTTTAACGGAAAATTGGAACATGTTTATAATTGCGCCAATTAATGAATTATGATCTGTTACATAATTGAGAGTTTTAATTCAATTTTGTGATATTATAGCTACAATTATGTTGTATTGAGAAATACATTATAAAGTTTCATTCAAGAAAACATTTAATACCTACAGAAATAAGAAAACAAAACCGTATCAATTAAAATGTTTTACAAGTATATGTAGCTTATAACTTACATTAAAACATTGATTAAAAAAAAAATAAAGAATGTCTTTCAAATATTTGTAAATTGATAGTAAATTTATTGTTGACAACGTAAATTCACATTTAACCAAATATTCTTTGTACTTTTTCGAACATTTGACATTATAAATCAGAATAAAACAGGGGGGAGGGGGAGTGTATATACTCCCTCCCTGAATGATGGAAGCTAAATATCCTCGCAACGCGCCTCCCCCGGACGTAGGTCAATTCTGACACTCCTGAATGGAATCTATTTCAATTGTTTATTTTATTTTATTAATAATAATTTTTAAAATTACAGTTGAGATGTTTTTTAAACATTGCCGTCCTTTCAATACCGATATTGATAACAAACAACGACAATTTCCGTTAAAGCGCAATAGCTCTTTATTTTTCCTCAAATCAAAATATGAAATCCAGAAATGGAACATATTGTGTTTTAAAATGTTTGCCGTCCTTTCAATACCGATATTGATAACAAACAACGACAATTTCCGTTAAAGCGCAATAGCTCTTTATTTTTCCTCAAATCAAAATATGAAATCCAGAAATGGAACATATTGTGTTTTAAAATGCAATTTAGTAGACATATAATGTATATTAATTTCTAATATTTTATTATTTTTCTTTTTACAAAAGTGAGGAATCTGATATGTGACGTTAGTCTTGGATTGTCCAAAACGTGTACTATTTGGACTATAAATACTTTTGTATTCGATTTTTGTTTTCTATATTTTCAATATTACATGTAATATATGGAGGAGTTCAAAACCAAGCACGGGGAGCGGGGGTTGGGTTATAACCCCTAACTAAGATTGGAATAAAATAATACCTAGAACCCCGCACCCCCCTGTGTTTTTTTGTTTGTTTGTTTTTTTAAATTTCTCGTTGTGTGGATGCTCCTAACACAATTTTTTTCTAGTACAAGACATTACCTATAGTATAAATCACTCGATTCACTGACACAAGATTTACTAAAAATTTAACCTTTGCTATTTGTAAACATTTTATTTACAGGCTGAGCAACACGAACAAATAAAAAAGTGTTATTCCCGAATAAATCCCACTGGTTAAATAGATGGAAACAGGAGATGACAGGCGGTGTCTTTTTCAACTACTTTGCCTGATGTTATTGTTTTGTTATTATGAAATCTACATTTGTTTGAGATAATAAATATTTCATCCACATGTGAGTTTTGTGTGTTCTCTTTTTTGCCAACTGAATTGCCGTTGGACATTTAAAAACTCTTTTTTAAATATCGGAGAAATATGTGTTGGGAAAATGTCGTATATAATGTCGTATAACTGCAGCAGCAGCGGGACGTAGAATAAATTCTTTCCAATTGTTTGTTTCACATTTGAGAGTACGGTTCTTCCCTAGATTATTGTCCCCCCCCCCTTTATCCTTTTCGGTAAATTAAAAATGAAAGGATTCATTTTATCACACATCTGAATTAAGTTTTCAACAATTTACACTTAATTGGAGGGTAACGGAAGAAGCCTACATTTTTTTTAAACCAGGACCTTACTTAACCTTAGAACCATCGTGTTAGCACCGCACCACCTACTCTATTTTCTTTACTACAATCATTTAGTAAAGTTTTAGGGATTGGAAACACACACACTAATTAAACAACTAAATGTTACGCACTGACCTGTGTTGGGAGAAATAAATCTCCTATTTTAATTTTAATTGGCTCGTTGTAATCAGTGCCTAACAAAGGACGATACCATAGAATCAACAATATTAAAGATACGACCCAAAACAGTTTCTAGTTACAATTAATAAGATTTATTAATTCTAAAGATAATTACAAAAGAAAATAAAATTACAATCTTCAACTTACAGTATGGTGGATCTCATACCGGTACACAGTTAATACAATTATAAATAATGATGCCAATAAATAATGCGAAATAAACACATATAAGTAGGAGCACACAAGTACACAAAGAATAAAACACGCCTCGTAATGTTAAGAAAATCTATATGAAAAATCTCCGTCCCGTCCGTGCCTGTCAATCCCTTATATAGGTGGGTCTACCGACGCCCAAGCCCTGCCTTCGAGCACCAACATGATATATCTAGAAAAATCCAAATAATTCTACAAAATACTATTTGGAACAAATTAATTATTTTCAGTGGTTGGCGGCGTCAACAAGTTACTTCAAAAGCCTAAGCCACACCCCTTTGTGAACACAGCGTCTCATGCGGGGTCAATCAGAGGGCACGCACGAGAAATATTACCATACTGTAAGTTGAAGATTGTAATTTTATTTTCTTTTGTAATTATCTTTAGAATTAATAAATCTTATTAATTGTAACTAGAAACTGTTTTGGGTCGTATCTTTAATATTGTTGATTCTGTGGTATCGTCCTTTGTTAGGCACTGATTACAACGAGCCAATTAAAATTAAAATAGGAGATTAATTTCTCCCAATACAAGTCAGTGCGTAACA
>CAXITT010000449.1:136288-173662 GCA_964033795.1 Lymnaea stagnalis | reverse complement strand
AGAATTAATAAATCTTATTAATTGTAACTAGAAACTGTTTTGGGTCGTATCTTTAATATTGTTGATTCTGTGGTATCGTCCTTTGTTAGGCACTGATTACAACGAGCCAATTAAAATTAAAATAGGAGATTTATTTCTCCCAACACAAGTCAGTGCGTAACAAATTGGGTTGCTCGTCCCGGATTTAGCGGACTCCATATTATTATTTTTCTCAATTCCATATTTTATTCTCATTAGACCCCAATTTTAACAAATTGTGTTCTTTTCCGAGGATAATTTTAATCCAATAATTTTATTACACCAATAATAAATTGAGTGTTTTTCTGTGGATTTTGACCCACTGTTTACTTTTATATACTTAGATTAACTTTAAGTACACGATACCATTTTACGATACCAACAACAGAGCTGGTTACAATTTTTCTTTAAATTCAATTAGATTAGTGTGTGCACTAAGCTTAAATTTGTATAAAAATTTTTATATTTTGCCTGTGTCTAAATGGATTTTGATGTTGAAAACCCATCAGTAGAGGCATTAGACAAATGTTCTAGGAAGGAGCTATTTTCCATTGCTAAAGCTCTAGGAATGAATGTAGCTCATTCGGCTGTAAAAAAGAGGATGAACTGGCCTCAGTCACACAACCGAATGATCCAAGTATGGAGCTCCAACTGAAGCTCAAACAGCTGGAGCTAGATAAAGAACGAGAGCTCAAACAGCTGGAGTTAGATAAAGAACGAGAGCTTAGAAAGCTGGAGCTACAAGCTCAGAGAGAGAAAGAAGAAAAAGAATGAGAGCTTAAACAGCTGGAGCTACAAGCTCAGAGAGAGAAAGAAGAAAAAGATAGAGAGCTAAAAATAAAGTTAAAACAAATGGAAATAACAGCCAATTTAGGAGCAATGGAAAATAGACTCACGGCTCCAGCCGGTCAGGGTTGCGATGCAATTAAATTTGCAAAAGTAATCCCTAAATTTTCAGAAAAAGAGGTTGACCAATATTTTGCGCAGTTTGAGATAACTGCCCAAAATTTTAAAATTCCTGAAACTATGTGGTCCACCTTACTTCAGCCAGCCTTGACCGGAAGGGCATCCGAAGTCTTTGTGTCCCTGAATGCGGAACAGCGCGGGGACTATAACCTAGTAAAATCATTAATACTTAAGGCTTATGAATGTGTCCCCGAAGCATACCGTAAAAAGTTTAGGGAACTGTGGAAACGTGATGGCCAGACTCATGTTGAGTTCCTCCGGGAAAAGGAACGGCTCCTGGACAAGTGGCTGCACGCAACCAACACCGAGACAGACTTCAAGAAATTCAAGAACCTCATTCTGATGGAGGAGTTCAAGAACTGTGTTCGTACTGAGGTGCGAATACATATTGCAGACCGTGGCAAAGGTGACGCACATACGGCAGCAGTGTTAGCCGACGACTTCACCATCTCACATCAACTTTCCAAGAATCCATCTGACACCAAAAATGACAGGCACAATAAGACAGCTGTATCAACTTACAGTAAACCTCCACAAAAACCATTCAAGCCCGGTACGAAAGAAATTGGTGCAAAAGACACATGTGCCTACTGTAAAAAAGAAGGACATACGAGGGATGATTGCTGGAAACTCAAGAAGAAAACTGAGAAGACCACACATCCTGGTACACAACACAAAGTCTCCGCATGTACGTCTCGTCATACATCTGGAAACACATTTTCAAAATTCAAGAGTTTTTGCTCTCCAGATGTCCATACAAACTTCAAAGAGGTTTGTCACGACTCATCAAAGAGTTTCAAAATGAACAATAAGGCTAGTTTTACTGACTCCAGCCAAGTTCCTGCTTCGACTGCGAGTTTTATGAGCTTGTCGCCAAGATCCTTTTGCTCCAAGAAGAGGTCTACCTCCAGAGGGCGTTTTACTGAGGACTTGTGTGCAAGTTTTGACGACTCTACCCAGAGTTTTACTTCCTCTACCCTAGCCGAATGTTCTCAAGACTCCAACAAGAGTTTACCTACCAAGGTCCAAAATTCTACATCAGAAAATACTGATGTCATACAAGACTTCATGCCTTTCATATCGGAAGGATTCGTATCACTGCCAGGTGATTTTTCCAGTCTACAACCAATCAAAATTTTACGAGATACAGGTGCTTCACAGTCCTTGCTACTTGAGGGTATACTTCCCTTATCTGAATCCACTGCTACTGGGAGCAACATCCTGTTACGAGGTGTAGAGCTGGGATGCATAGATGTACATTTAAATCTCATCAACCTAAAATCAGACTTAGTCTCCGGACCTGTGGTTGTAGGTATCCGGCCAACATTACCATTGGACGGCATCTCGTTGCTGCTAGGCAATGACTTAGCTGATGGGAAGGTGATAGCCAAGCCCATCGTTACTCATGAACGTTGTTTAACTGATAATCAGGAAGAAGATCAAGAATTGTATCCAGCATGTGCTGTGACAAGGGCCATGAATTCCAAGATCTCTACAAAAGAGATTTCACAAAAAAGAAATAAAATTCTTCCTGAAATTGACCTGGGAAAAACTTTTTTGCAAGCCTAAATGAAGAAGCTAGTAATTACAAGACTCCAACTCGAATGCAACTTATTGAAAAACAGAAGAGTGATCCAGAAACAGTCAATTTTCGAGAGAACGCTTTGACCCAAGAAGAAGCTGAACCATTCCCTGTATGTTATTACCTTCAAGATGACATACTTTTGAGAAAATGGCGACCTCCAGACGCAAATGCTGATGAAGAATGGAGGATAGTTCATTAAATAGTAGTTCCTACCCCATTCCGGAATGAAGTCCTGAACTTAGCCCATGACTCACCACTTTCAGGGGATTTGGGAGTAAATAAGACATCACAAAATCACGTCGCACTTCTTTTGGCCCAAAATCAAGAAAGATGTGGTTGACTACTGCAGATCATGTCATACTTGTCAGGTGGTATGGAAACCAAACCAGAAGATACCAGCAGCTCCTATTCAATCCATTCCAGCATTCGAAGAACCTTTCAGTCGCGTGATTATAGACAGCGTTGGACCTCTGATAAAGACAAAATCAGGTCACCAATACTTGCTGACAATCATGTGTGCGTCAACAAGGTTCCCAGAAGCTATTCCTCTTCGCAATATCAAGACTCCGAACATCGTCAAAGTCTTGACGAAGTTTTTTACATTGTTTGGTCTTCCGAAGTCTGTACAGTCTGACCAAGGAACCAACTTCAAGGCTGGAATATTCAAACAAGTGATGAACCAGTTGGGCATAGAACACTGCTTGTCGAGTGCATATCATCCTGAGTCACAGGGAGCACTTGAGCGATTCCATCAGACACTGAAGAACATGATGAGAACCTACTGCCTGGAACAAGAAAAAGACTGGGATGAAGGCATCAACATGCTACTGTTCGCCACAAGAGAAGCAGTTCAAGAATCACTTGGATTCAGCCCCTTCGAACTGGTGTTTGGCCACACGGTTCGCGGTCCCCTTAAACTTTTAAAAGACACGTGGATGTCATCGACACCCACGGAAGGACTTCTTGACTATGTCCAAAAATTTAAAACTAAACTTTTTAATGCCGTTAATTTGGCTAAAACACATTTAAAAGATTCACAATCTAAAATGAAAGTTTGGTATGACAAAAAGTCAAAATTCAGACAGTTTGCTTCAGGGGACAAAGTGCTTGTGCTTTTGCCGATACCAGGGCAAGCACTACAAGCTAGATATTTTGGTCCTTATGTTGTTGAGTCCAAAATCAATGATTTGAATTACATTGTGTTAACACCAGATCGTAGAAGAAAGAAACAGTTATGTCACATTAACATGTTAAAATAATATTTTGATAGAAAATGTGATGATCATTGTCCATCCTCAGAAACAAATGTTAACACAATCTCAACTGTAACTTCAGTACTTAAAGAAAATGTTATTGAAACTTTTGTTAGTGTCCCAGAAAAAGTTGGTAATTATAAACTTAAAAATTCAGAAGTATTAGCCAAATTAGATAAGAAACTAGGACATTTGTCATTGTCAGAGAAGGATGTTGTTAAGTCTGTTATTGCAGATTTTGTTTTACTCTTCCCTCATGTGCCTAATAAAACCAACATTGCTGTACATGATGTTGACATTGACAATGCAGTTCCAGTCAAGCAACACCCCTATAGGGTCAATCCGGAAAAACTTGAAATTATCCTGTCTGAAATAAAGTTCATGCTTGAAAATGATATAATTGAACCAAGCTGTAGTAACTGGAGTTCACCATGTATTTTAGTCAAAAGCCTGACAAAAGTTATAGGTTTTGAACTGACTTCAGGAAAGTGAATGCATTCACAAAGACTGATTCCTTTCCGATTCCAAGGATAGACGATCTTATAGATCGAATAGGTGATGCCAAATATGTAACCAAGATATACTTACTATCAGGTTATTGGCAGGTTCCTCTATCTGACAGAGCAAAAGAAAAATCTGCTTTTTGTACTCCAGATGGTTTATACCAATATAAAGTAATGCCTTTTGGAATGAAAAATGCCCAAGCTACATTCCAACGTCTTGTAAATAACATTATTGCTGACCAGGAAAACTGCAGCGCCTATATTGATGATGTAATTATTTACAGTCAAGATTTTTCAACTCATGTAAACCAATTAAGGTCTCTGTTTAAAAAAATTTTGCAGGCAAATGTAACTGTACATTTAAATAAATGTGAATTTTGTCATGCATTTGTGGAATATTTAGGTCACATAGTGGGTCGAGGTCATGTAAAGCCTGTTCAAGCTAAGATAAATGCTATTGTATCACTTCCACCACCCACTACAAAAAACAGTTAATGAGATTTTTGGGAATGGCAGGTTATTATAGACAATTTTGCAAAAATTTCTCAGTTATTGCTTCTCCTTTAAGTAATATGTAAAAGAAAAATGCAAAATTTCATTGGTCAGATGCTTGTCAGGAAGCATTCGAAAATATTAAAAATATACTTGCTAATGCTCCTGTTCTCATTGCACTAGACTTTAACAAACAGTTTAAATTAGCTGTAGATCCCAGTGACGTTGGCATTGGTGCAGTTCTTTTTCAAGAAGATGACCACAATGTAGATCATAATGTCTCTTATTTCTCAAAGAAATTCAACTCACATCAGAAAAACTATTCCACTGTAGAAAAAGAATGTTTAGTGTTAATTCTTGCTCTCCAACAATTTGATTTTTATGTCAGTTGTTCTTTACATTCAGTACTTGTTTTTACTGATCACAATCCTTTAACAATTTTGAATAAGATTGTCTCCAAAAATCAAAGATTGTTAAGATGGAGCCTATTTTTACAAGAATATAATTTGGACATCAAACATATTAAATGCAAAGACAATGTCATTGCAGATAATTTGTCCAGAAATTAATTTTCACTTATATTATTGTTTATAAGCTGTTAAGAAGCTTTTTGTCTAATATTTTGAGAGTAAGAAATGTACTTTCTTCAATTTTAATGGAAAAAGAATTCCATTTTTGAAAAATGATTTTTTTTTCTTTTAAGAGGGCAGGTGTTATGTGCTTAAACTTTCCTTGACCTCGTGGTACACTCCTAGCAGACATAACGTCTGTTGTGGGCGTGGCTAAATCTCTTTGAAGTAGCTTGTTTACAATCGGCTTCCAATTACGCATTGAGTAGACTGTCTCCGGGCACTTCTCGAATGTACTCCTTAAACCGAGATATGTAAAAACCACACGTCATAGGTCCTTCTGGAAGCGTCTTACGCTACATGTATATAAAGGATTGACAGGTACGAAGAAGGGAGATTTTCAGATAGATTTTCTTAACATTACGAGGCGTGTTTTATTCTTTGTGTCTTTGTGTGCTCCTACTTATATGTGTTTATTTCGCATTATTTATTGGCATCATTATTTCTAATTGTATTAACTGTGTACCGTTACGAGATCCACCATACTGTAAGTTGAAGATTGTAATTTTATTTTATTTTATTTTTTAATTATCTTTAGACATAATTAATCTTATTAATTGTAACTAGAAACTGTTTTGGGTCGTATCTTTAATATTGTTGATTATGTGGTATCATCCTTTGTTAGGCACTGATTACAACGAGCCAAATTAAAATTAAAATAGGAGATTAATTTCACCCAATACAAGTCAGTGCGTAACAGGCATCTTGGGTTTACATCACTAAATGCCACCAACCCTAGCTATGGCATCTTGGGTTTACCTCACTAAATGCCACCAAACCTCGTTATGGCTTCTTGGGTTTACATCACTAAATGCCACCAACCCTAGTTATGGCATCTTGGGTTTACATCACTAAATGCCACCAACCCTAGTTATGGCATCTTGTGTTTACCTCACTAAATGCCACCAACCCTAGTTAGGCATCTTGGGTTTACCTCACTAAATGCCACCAACCCTAGTTATGGCATCTTGGGATTACCTCACTAAATGCCACCAACACTAATTTTGACAAAATTTGTTAACGGCAGTTAATGCCACGAAACTTAGTTTGGAAAACATTTGTTAACGGCAGTTAATGCCACCTACCCTAGTTTGGACAACATTTGTTAACGGCAGTTAATGTGCCCAAGCCTAGTTTGCACAACAATTGTTAACGGCAGTTGATGCCCCCAAGCCTAGTTTGGACAACATTTGTTAACGGCAGTTGATGCCCCCAAGCCTAGTTTGGACAACATTTGTTAACGGCAGTTAATGCCACCTACACTAGTTTGGACAACATTTGTTAACGGCAGTTAATGCCACCTACACTAGTTTGGACAACATTTGTTAACGCCAGTTAATGCCACCAACCCTAGTTTGCCAAATATTTGTTAACGCCAGTTAATGCCACCAACCCTAGTTTGCCCAATATTTGTTAACGCCAGTTAATGCTACCAACCCTAGTTTGCCCAATATTTGTTAACGCCAGTTAATGCAACCAACCCTAGTTTGCCCAATATTTGTTAACGCCAGTTATTCTACCAACCCCTAGTTTGCCCAACATTTGTTAACGGCAGTTAATTTACCAACCCTGGTTACAACAACGTGTTTACCTCATTTTCGGTCCACACTACTTAATTGGAGCTGACGCGGGAAATTTTGTACAAATATTTTATGCAAGAAATGCTACTGCTTAACCGTTAAGCTAAAACTAATAACAGGCTAATTGTTGTCAATATCGTAGCATCTGAATAATCCTTATGCAATAATACATTATTTTTCTCTAGTGCAATTAGCATGTATGCGAAATCGGAAATTGTTCTGGCTGTAAGTTGTTATTATGGCATTTTTGAAAATAAGTTTGTATTAAAGATCATAGATAAGCAATGTAGTTTTTATTTAGAAAGATTTAATTCTCAAAAATTTTGTTTAAAACCTTTTTCTTCTTGTATAGTTCTCTCAATCCACGACGAGGGGTATGGGTGAATAAATTAAAGGAAAACCAGCTGTAACTACTTGACATCAACCGTATTATTTAACAAATTTATGATGAAGAAATTGAAATACATTTTTTGACTAGATGCCCAATTAAATAAATTAAAAAAAGAAGTACACAGCGATGTTTACATTATCTTTTGACGTTTCGTAAACAAACATATAGATAAAAATGTGGAAGTTTTTAAGCAATTGGCTTTATCGGAACATTGGAACACGTTTATAATTTAGCCAATTAATGAGTTATGATCGGTTACATAATTGACGGTTTCAATTAAATTGTGTGATATTATAGCTGCAATTTTATCGTTTTGAGAAATACATTGTAAGTTTTCTTTCAAGAAAACATTTAATACCTACAGAAATAAGAAAAGAAAACTGTATAAATTAAAATGTTTTACAACTATATGTACCCTAAAACTTACATTAAAACCTTGATACAAATAAAGAATGCCTTTCAAATATTTAGAAAATTGACAGTAAATTGATCGTTGACAACTCATTTGCACATTTAACCAAATATTCTTTGTACTTTCTCGAATATTTGACATTATAAATCAGAATAAAACAGGGGGGGAAGACGGTGTCTATACTCCCTCCCTGAATGATGGAAGCTAAATATCCTCGCAACGCGCCTACCCCGGACGAAGGTCAATTCTGACACTCCTGAATGGAATTTATTTCAATTGTTTATTTTATTTTATTAATAATAATTTTAAAAATTACAGTTGAGTTGTTTTTTTGAACATTTCTGTCCTTTCAATACCGATGTTGATAACAAACAACGACAATCTCCGTAAAAGCCCAATAGCTCTTTATTATTCCTCAAATCAAAATACAAAATCCAGAAATGGAACATATCGTGTTTTTAAATGCAATTTAGTAGACATATAATGTGTATTAATTCCTAATTTATTTATTTATTTTTTTACAAAAGTGAGGATTCCGCTATGTTCCGTTAGTCTTGGGTTGTCCAAACTGTGCACTATTTGGACTATCATTACTTTTGGATTCGATTATTACTTTCTATATTTCCAATATTACATGTATTATATGGAGGAGCTCAAAACCAAGCACGGGGAGCGAGGGTTGGGTTATAACCCCTAACTAATATTGGAATAAAATACTACCTAGAACCACCCTACCCCCACTTAGTATAAACCACTCGATTCACTGACACAAGATTTACCAAAATTAACCTTTGATATTTTAAAAAATTTTATTTACAGGTGGTTGATCCCGAGATATTACAACGTATTAGGAATTATCTACTCGGCTGAATTTAATTAGATGGAAAATACGTTCAGACTGAAATAAGTCAGGAAACGGTTTAGCATTAGAGAATGAATTTTGAGTTTATCTTTTCAGAATAAATTAAGTCCAATTAAGTCAACTGTTTTTTTATGAACGTTTTATTAGTTTTCAAAATAGATGACAAAACAAAATTAAACAGAAACATTAAAACTTAAATGTTTGTTGTTGTGTTTTTCATTTGCGTTGATTGTTATATTGTTATGTTATAAGATAAACCGTCATGTTTGGTTGATGTGGCTGGGAGATCAAAAAGTGTCATTTTCCGGTGCAGCTGTAAACATTTTGTCCTCAGTGGATCTGTTCTTGTTAACTTGGGTGTCTTAGTAATGTATGCAGTTAATTCAATCGCAGATACTTTTAAGCTTCACGGGGTTTTCTTTTATCAACGTCATGAAAGGCTGTAACGGGTTGATAAATGACACACGTTTTAAGATACTTATTTCACCAAGACCCTGGCCCAACTTCCACATTCCATTTACATTAAATCCGGCGCGCCCAGGGGTATATCAGCACGACGACGACACCATCGGATAAGGCGAGTGACGTTATCATCACAGTGGTGATATCAGTGGCGTAGCGAGGGTGTTTGGCGCCCGGGGACAAGATTCGCGCCCGGGGACGATATCCATTTTAAAGCGCCCCTTTTTTTTCAACTCTCAAACCCACTATTTTCATCAATAAAATAATGTAAGTACATTTTGGCGCCCCTAACTACCTGGCGCCCGGGGACATCTGTCCCCCCTGCACCCCTCGCTACGCCTCTGGGTGATATCGCTGTTGCTTGAGACGTCACTGCCGATGTTTTTACGCAGCCGGCCAAAGCTGTGATGACCGCGGTGTTGGCGATGATGTTTAAGTTGTCAATTATCAAAATGTCACAGTAAATATGATGGAAAAGTACGGCTAAATATAAAATAATCTCCATTTTTGGGGCTGAAAAATCTGTCAATGTTCATTCTCAAAATATACTCATGGATATCACAGACTGTGTAACCGCTGGAAAATAAGTGAAAAACTAATACATTATAAATAGATTATTTTAATATTCAAAGAATGAAAAAAATTAATTTTTATTTTTTAAATCCTTTTATGAACTCTAGTTGCAATAACTGTGTCGAGTATGGGAGTTCATTAATAATTGTTGCGACTGAATAATATGTTTCATTACGAGCTGTGTGTGTTTGAGACATTAATTATTTAGTGAACGGTCCTCCCGCGCTTGACTCTAGAACGTGTTTTTATGTTCATCATGACGTTATTTCAGTCTGTTTTGTGACGTACGTTTTATGCGTCCGGCTCTCTTGAAAGGAAATTAGTGAAAGGAGATTGTGTTTTATTTCCACCTGATAGCGAACAGCGCTACACACTTCTTTGCTGTCCAAACAACTCTGAGAGGCTTGCGATCAAGTCTCTTGTAAAGAAAGTATTATCTGTTTAGATCTGTTATTATATTTTCTTTAACATTCATGCGATAGCTTTTAGTGTTCTTTTATCAAAAACTCATTGATAACATAGACATGGACACTGAAGTGCAATCCCATTTTATGATTTTAGAAGATTTAAAGTCGTTATGTTTTCTAACTAATTTGAATTATATGGGTGACATTTGTTTTAGCTCTTATTTTTGCTGTATCGGTAACAAAAGTTTCGTACTCTTAATTTATTTTTTTACACCTAAACTCTCATGCTGGAAATAAATATTGAAAACAAAGTTATTACACGTTGAGGATATAGTGCTTTATTATTTTTTGTTGTTGTATTCTTACTTCTTAATCTGACACTAATGACTACATCATTTCTTAAAAAGCTCTTTTATTGTGTGTTCATGGTTGTCACAGATAATAATTTTATTTCGGAGTAATTCTATTGTTTTTATAAGTTAGAAGGAACAGGAAGTTAATTACATGTGATGCGCTGAGAAGCAGCCGGATGAATGGCAGTTGTTTATTTTCAATATTTGCCCCTTGCCATGGTTACTTTATACCAAACATCATCTCAATTTTGATTCAAAATATGTTAAGTAGAAGAGGTTATATGACGATTATATTTGCTCTGATTTATGGAGATATTATTTCATGTGGTGTAGATTATTCAGTCAATAAATTTTGTGATGCAACGTCATTGAGTTATTGCCTTCGTGCTTTGTTGGATAATCATGGACGTCTGTGCATGTTAATAACGGATATGAGCAATACCTACAAGTAATGTCATCACCAAATGATCGTTACAATAGGCAATGGCATTAATTATGTCAATGAGTGATATTTTTAAAAAAATTAAAAAAAAACAATTTCGGGCGCTTTAAATAACACATTTTGTTTTAAATGTAGCTGTAGTTGAATCTTTCAGTGATGTCACGAGTAAAATGATTTTAATAACTAACAGGACTTGCATAGCTAATGAATTTGATGTTTTTGCGCAGATAAAGACTAGACAATTTTGTTCTAATACAAATATGGTGGTTCTTAAAATGCACTTCTATTTAATCGTAACTGGTTCCCCTTGAAACAATATGGGGGAAATGAAGTGTTATAGAATAGAAACATTTTATTGAGCCTCCTAAATAAGATAACATAGGTTCGCATTTTTTTTTAATTTAGCAGACCGCGCCGTTTTAAAATACATTAATACCATTGTGAGGAACAATGAACAGAATTTTTTTTAAAAATGTATGTTATAAAAAAATGCAACATTTTTATAAGATCTTCAACACGCGTGCCTGACGTGGCACTCATTGCGGTTTCAAAAGTCATTTTAAAGACAAAAAAATAAAATAAATAAAAACAAGAATAAATTACTTGAAAATTAGATCATAAGGTGGATTTACCATTGAGATTAACACGCTCAATAAATTAGAACATGTACTTTGTCATATGGTCAACAAAAGTGTACAGACCTTTCAAGTCACAACACAAAAACATGGAGGTACAAAGTTTGGAAAACAATGTTATACAAGTACTGGAAGTATACGGCAATGGAAATGGTCACTTTGAGCCTCCATTAGTGCTGGACTGAAAATAACATTTCATAAACTCAAAGCATCTGGCTCCTTCCTCGGGTTACGTGTATGTCTACGTTCACATCCCTAGCCTTATTCATACAATTATCATACCAGTTGGTTATACAATGAAATAAATTCTGGAAAGTTCTGCAACTTCTTGAAGCTTAATGGAACAGCTTCATGTAAATTTAAAGTTTTAAATTTAAATTTATGTTGATTTAATTTCCTTTTTTCCATTTTATAGAAACAGCGCGTTATTTCCCCCAAAATAATAACATAAAATATATAAGAGTGGGCTTATAACTTCAAAGAATCGATACGATTTAAGTTCTTTCGGATTCCTAAAAACAATCATAGCAATTTTCTATTATTTACGGAAAACGAATACATTTAAATGCTCAAAAAAAATTTTGAATCTGGTTTTATTTTAGTAAAAAATTAATAATTAATATTATAAATTACAAATACCTTTAAAGTATAAAATAAGGAACTATTTTAAGCATTTTATCCGAATGTAAAAGTAAAAAAAAAAAATTATTAATTAAAATATTAGGTTCTAAGAATTTCATCTTAATCACAATTATCGTGCAAACCCAAACATCCGTTAATCGAAGTGCGTATTTTTTTTGCGTTCTTCATATTGCGAATTTATGTGATCTAAATAATTTAGCATATGACGTCATAACGCGATTGCCTATTTTAACCACAGCTCTAATTTTATTTGATTTTAAAAACATACGTAACAAAACTGATAATATATTTCCCTTCTTAACAGAAAAATTAATACAAATTATAGCTGGCTTTAAAATAAAACAACTTTTAGAGAAAAAAAATGTGTAATTAAAGGGCACGAAAAGGGTTAATCTAAAATATTTCTCTAACATAGTAATTGTCCCGCAAATAACTTCTTTAGTGACCAAAGTGATATAATTAGTGATAATTGAGACTGTGTAATTTAAGGTCATATGGGGGGGGGGGGGGGGGGGGGGGAAGTAGTTTAAGAGCGTGAAAAGAGTAGGGTAGGCCTACAATATATAGCAGATAAATACTTCTCCAAACGTAATGATGTTAGAAACAAAATATCATTACATTTTTAAAGTTATGAATAGTGATGAGTTTTTGCAATAGCAGTTAGACATTATCGCAAAGGGCCAACCATTTTCATCCCGATAATATCGGGTCATTTATTGTAGTGGTTAAGTAATGAGTTCAATAGCACACAAAATATCATTCCAGAAAACTACGCTAAATGATATATATTTTTTTTAAATTGAAGGCATCTTCGTTTTGCGCATAATTTTTGGAAACAACAAATCGTCGCATTTTAGTATGGTGTAAAAAGTATTGTTAAAAGTAGTTTTGGACGACTGAATATTTAATAAAGTTCCAATGCGTGAAATAAAAAATGTACCGTGACGTATCATTAGGAATGGGTTGTAGCAAAAATTGGGAATCTTAAATGTGCGTTGCTAGAGCTCGACATGACTATTAGCCCTTGACTTACGTCACGTGTTGTTCAAAGTCAGGGCGGTTTGCTCGATTCGTCATCTTCACTCTCGCGTCCGTTTCTGTTTGTTTCACGGGCAAGACTGGTCGAGACTACTTGAAATAGACTACGATGTAGTACATGACCAGCCCGCAACAAAATGTGTTTTCCTGTAGATCAATGTTTCCCAAACTTTCGACATCTGTGTACCTTTGTCAAAAATTTGGTAACTCCGAGTGCCCCTCGTTAAAAAAAATTACTTAAATAACAATTTAAAATTTAAAAAACACCTTTGAATCGCGTACCCCACAAAACTCGTCCCGAGCCCCAGGGTACGCGTGCCATACTTTGGGAAACACTACTTTAGATAAGTAATCGACAGTCTGCTAACCACTCGTAACTAAAAATCCTTGCTAAAAGAATCGGTTACGTGATGGTTATCCTGTTATGGACTCTTCCAAGTACAATGTTCTTACTACCTCTGATCTCAGACTGCTATGGACTCTTCCAAATAGAATGTTCTTTCTACCTCTGGTCTCAGACTGCTTTGGACTCTTCCAAATACAATGTTCTTTCTACCTCTGGTCTCAGACTGTTATGGACATTCCAAATACAATGTTCTTTTTACCTCTGGTGTCAGACTGTTATGGTCTCTTCCAAGTACAATGATCCTACTAACTCTGGTCTCAGACTGTTATGGATTCTTCCAAATACAATAATCATACTACCTCTGGTTTCAGACTGTAATGGACTCCTCCAAGTACAATGATAATACTACCTCTTGGTCTCAGACTGTTATGGACTCTTCAAAGTACAATAATCATACTACCTCTTGTCTAAGACTGTAATAGACTCTTCCAAGTACAATGATCTTGCTACCCCAGGTCTAAGACTGTAATAGACTCTTCCAAGTACAATGATCTTGCTACCCCAGATCTTTAAAGCTAAAACTGTTTCCTTTTAAGTTTGTAATTTAAATTTGGATCTCCTGGGGATTCTGATGCTGCAACCATTTTATCCAAGGTGCTTAAACATAGAATGAGCCTTTGTTCTTTGCAACTAGCTTTCTTTCAAATCCCATCTTCAATTTCCTGTGTTCTTTGGGCTTGTGGCCACGGTCAATTTATCAACGATTTTAAGCAGCTGTGGGTAGCGTAGCAATGTCAATGTGCACCGTGTCTCTCAGAACCTTTACCGGTTTCCTATCTAACAAACGATATACCAAGTGTGTCATCTACCAGAATCTTAAATATCTACGCTGCACGGGTAAAATAGGACATTTATTTATGTGGGTTTCTTCACACGTTCCATATTATGTTTTCCTTTTTGTTTTAATGTTTTTAGTCATATTCTGGTTGTGCTCAGAGAAACAGAGGTCAAACAAAAAAATAAAAATTTTATGTTCACTCAAATAAAAAAACATAAATAAAAAAATTATCCAAGACCTTTAACACCATTTGTGGACATATTTATTTATTTTTTTAACAAAATCATTACTTTGAAGCCTTTTCTTTCCTTTCACAAGTATTTAAAAATACTTAAATTATTTTAATTAATAATCATATAAAACAGAAAAGGGATGAATAATAAATTTTAAAACAAAGAAATTTGATCTGAACTTTTCATATTATAATACGCGTGCTTTCTCTTTGAATTCATTTAATGTTGCACTCTACTCAGTGTGTCGTTAAATTCGTTTCTTTTCACATTCCATGCAGTTTTGCTATGAAAACCTGAAATCGAACAAATCATATTTTTCTATCCAGAAATATTTGCATACAAACAAACAGACGTCGATCGGTGCAATAGTCTGCATTAATTTAAACGATCAGTAAACACTTCATCCGATATAAGCACACAAAGAGAAGCCTCCGGGCAGTCCATTACTAAAGCTGTCATTGTCTTTGTTGATGTCAGTTACCATCGCGACTCATCTGTGTGGTTTTCAAATGTTCAATGGATATTTTTACATTTTAAAAAAGGTCAATATGAAATGACATTTAGTCTTTCCCGAACTAAAAATTTTGAAAAATACGTATTTAAGTGACATTAGGTCTGTATAACTTGCATGAAACAAAGATTTCTATAGTTAAAATTAAGTACGCTTCAAATATAATATTCTTGAATAGAAAATATTTTTTTTCAAGTTTTCAATGCATACAATTGTTTTAATGCATTAAATAATTAATGAGTTTATGAAGCTTTGAATATAATTATAATATTTTTCCTAATTTCACCAAAATAGTACTCTATCCTTTACAAGATGTGATTATTGTTGTCTTAAAAAGTTTTATCGGTGAACAAAGCAGAGACAGGACTGCGCGTCTCACCGACTTATTCCCACAATACAAAACTGGGTTTATAGCCGTGTTCATGATTGATATCCAGTTTAGAGTGACACCAACCAGAGCGGGAAGTTGAAGATATCCATCAAAGGTAAGGCCACAGCCATGACTCCAAGGGGCAGCCAGCACGCCGTGAAACAGATCAAGATCGTCCCGATGGTTCTGTATGCCTTCACGTTTCGGTTGCTGGGCGGGCGGTCAACCGTCACGTAATTTCCTGGTGTACTTGTAAACGTTGTGTCCTCAGTCGGTCTGTCCTTACTAGCTTGGGTTTTTTTATTAATGTAGGCAGTCAGTTCTACTGCGGATATTTTAAGAGATTCTTTGAGTTCCTTTCTGACAGTGTTAGGAAAGGTTGTAACGGGTAGTTCAATGACATCCGTTTTGAGATAATGTTTTTGCCTCTTCGTGAAATTCTGAATGTCTCGTAAAATAAGGAAATTCAAAGTGTATGTAGCTGTTAGGGGAAGGTAAAACGTCAGGACAACGGAAACGCTTAGGACTAGTTGATTGACAACTCGAATACAAACTTTGCTCTCCTCGATAATGCGAACAAACCTTTCCTGTCCATTCTGATCCCAATCGTTGATTGTAGGCATTAGAATGAGAAACACTAGCAATGACCAGGCGACGACAATCATAACCAACACCAACTTGGTCGTGAGCACTTAGTATTTCAGTGGTTTACACACGGCTGTACACGCTATGTGGAATGTGGAAACCGAAGACAACATATTATTCAGGTTACAGCGAGCCACGCAGAGTCCCTGCCCGACCTTCCACTTTCCATTTTTGATTAAATCTGCCAAGCCCAAAGGCCTAACCAGCACGCCGACGAGATCATCGGCTAGGGCGAGTGACGTCATCAACATGGTGGCGATGGTGTTGTTTCTTGTGACGTCACTGGCGACGTTTTTACGAAACCTGACCAAAGCTGTGATGACCACGGTGTTGGCAATAATGGTGAAGCCGGCAATGGGCGAGAGAATCACATGAAAACATGATCGGAATGTTCGGGTTTGTGCTTAGCATGAAATGTGTCTTAATGATTTGTGAAGTGAAACCGGTCAATGAGACGTTATTCATTTCTGCTATAGAGTAACTTTCTCACACCTGGAAAGTAAATGAAAAAATTCATGAAGTTTTAAAGAGATTACAATATTTTTTTACGTCAAAGAATTTTTAAAAAAATATTATTATTTTTTTTTAATCCCTTTAATAGTTTTAGGGGCGTTAACTACGTCTGCCGCAAACTTCCTAGCACCCATTTTGTCATTTTCAAATTTCCATTTATTTCTTGGATCAATATTTTATAGACATTCGTGTTTAGTGTGTTTATCTAATTTTACTGACAGCGGTTGGACATATTATTTATTTATTTTTTTTAATTCTGAAAAATGAAAGAAGCAAAAATTATTATTTTTTTTTTGTAACGATGGATAGTAAGTTACAATTACAGCCAAAAGCTCTGGAAAATTATAAAAAATCACTTATATTAACAATGCTAAAAGTTTGAAGAGCCTAATGTAATGAACAATTAAACTAAATATGTGCAATTTTCCACTGCAGACTCAACAGGTTGTTAGTCAGAAGTGGTTGCTCTTTAAAATTGAATAAATGAAATAGTAGCATCTTCCATAATATTCTCTAGACGAGGAACTCACTTTGTTAAAAAATGTCAGCAGGCAATAACGTATTCTTAAATGAACAGATTTAGTCTGTGTTTTGTTATTTTATCACAAAACGAACTTTAAAAAAAAATTTAGTAACATGCTTACGTCAGTTATTTTAATCCAAGTTGGAGCTTTTATGTACAAGTAAACCTATTTGACATGATCTATTTCAAAAGTTCAAAAATTAATGATACTGATTAACTTCATTTCATACACAATATAATTTCTTTATCTAATCTTAGCCTAACTTTATATGCCAAAAAATATTTAAATTATTCTATATAGGCATTTAAGAATTGTTACGAAAATGCACATGTTAAAGAATTTGTGGCCACGGATATCAAGACCTAAAACTTTCCGGACTACCAAATAGAAAGTAATACTTTATAACTATGAACACGTGAAAAATATTTCCTTTGAGTTCATAAACACTGACATCATCAAACAGAACTGACCTACACCCCACCCTACCCTCACCTCAAACCAATAGTAGAAGTTCTGCACAATCGATGTTACTGCTGAAAAGCATAAACATCATTATTAAAGTTTACCAAGCTGAAAGCTTTTAGATTGTCTCCTTTACCTCTTTTTTTTTTCATTTAAAGCCACGACAGCAGAGACACACAAGATAGCGGCCAGCTTCAAGGACTGAGAACTCCATAACACAATCTGACGATGAGGTGTCCCTACAGTAAAACAATGGGTGGGCGCACATTTTATTTTTGCCAAGGGCCGGTCGGAGATGTGGCTGGGGTCTTAGGGGATGGAAGGAGATTGCGAAATTACACTCAAAAAAAAAAAAAAAAAAAAAAAAAAAAATTCTTTGGAAAGTTGTAACAAAGAGGTTTAAAATAAGTAAACTTTTATCACTGCACATTTCTGATTTCGAATTGACAGCTCGTCAAGATGTTTACAACACCGGGATATAATCATAAAAGTGGGTGTGAGACATGCTGTGATATTTATAAATAATAGGGATTTTTAAAAATATAACTACTATAAATGTCCTGCTTTTGATTGTGATCTCAACATGGGAATAGCCGACTGTGACAATAAAGCCACTTTGAAACAAGAGTAACAGTGGCGTAGTTGCAGTGGTGAGGGGGGGGGCAACGGACCAGGGCCGAAAGCTAAAAGGGGCGCGAGCAAAAAAAAAAATTATAAACTAAACATATTAAGTAGGATAAGACGAAATTACTTAACACGCAGAAATACAGAACTTTTTCTACACGCCACAAGGTGTTAAGGTGTAATGCTACTACGTACTTACATATTTCACGTTATTTGTTACTCCGGATTATTTTTAAATATACAAATTTTTTCTTGGTAAATCTTAAGAATGACTGTCAATTCAGTTATTGCTATAAAACTGAAGCTAGTTTATAATTTTTATAATGAGCGATGTTGCGGTTAAACCGATCTTAAAAAATAAAAATCAATATCTTTCTCCTTAGATAAGGTGAGGTCATATATTTGTATTGATACAAATAAATAGAAATTTAACGTTTCATTCATCGTACACATTAAAATGAACTCGTGAATCCGGAGCTGAAATTATTTAGCCTCATGAATCCATAACTCCCGGATAATCATGAAAGGTGGCACCTCACATGTGCCTTGTGTTTTTAGTAAACATGTAGGTGCATTTTTATAACATTGCGATCGCTTCATCAATTACATCGCTATAACGCTGTTGTGTAAAAAAATAAATTAAAAAAAAAACACGTCCATGTATATCTCAATTATAAATGCATACCGTGTACTTAAAGAAATTTCAAGCATATGCTAATATATTGCTGATATAATTGTTTTTCGTTTATCTCGATCATCGGTTATCTCGACGCTTTTTGGCAAACTTTTTGACATAATCAAGTTCTACTTTATTGAGTTTAGAAAAGTAATTATCAGAAATATAATGTACGTCTACCCTACCCTTTTTTCTCGCCATGAACTTCAATTTTTTTTCCTAAAAAATAGATAAAAAATCATTATGTTCAATTAACAAAAAAAAAAAATCTATTTAACATTTTCAAGAGTTTTTACAATAACGGAATTTTATATATTGGTATCTTCTTTGAAAAATATCACCAAATTTTGGAATTGCATTTCTTATATATTATCTGAAAATCGTAAAACAAATAATTGTTTTTTAAGAAAAATCTCTCAAATCATTTTCACGCATGTAACATATTTAGTTTTTTAAAAAAAAGATATATGGATTTATCTCATAAAAACTTACACACAATTTACTTTCCAAAAACAAGAAACCAAAGTATGATAATAATATGTTTTCAAAAGAAATTCTTAACACATCTTTGTTTACGCCTAAGATATGCAAAGGAAAAATATATATTGGTATTCCATTAGCTGTGTTGGCATCTCTAAAGCACGGTTAATCCTTTGCTCGGGTGTGTTGGCATGACTGACGCACGGTTAATCCTTTGTTCAGCTGCTTTGGCATCTCTAACGCACGGTTAATCCTTTGTTCAGCTGTGTTGGCATTAATAACGCACGGTTAATCCTTTGTTCCGCTGTGTTGGCATCAGTAACGCACGGTTAACCCTTTGTTCAGCTGTGTAGGCATTACTAACGCACGGTTAATCCTTTGTTCAGCTGTGTTGGCATTACTAATGCACGGTTAATCCATTGTTCAGCTGTGTGGGCATCTCTAACACAGAGTTAATCCTTCGTTCAGCTGTGTTGGCATCAATAACGCACGGTTAATCCTTTGCTTATCTGTGTTGGCATTACTTGCGCACGGTTAATCCTTTGTTCAGCTGTGTTGGCATTACTAACGCCCGGTTAATCCATTGTTCAGGTGTTTGGGCATCTCTAACGCACGGTTAATCCTTCGTTTATCTGTGTTGGCATCTCTAACGCTCGGTTAATCCTTTGTTCGGCTGTGAGAATTAATGTTCTAAATTTGTTACACTTTGTGGAAGGACCGGGAGGGGGCGGAGGCATATTTGACGTCAAGTATTTTTTTTTTTATTTTAAACTCACGTTTTCTAGACTTGAAGAATATTTTTTCAATTAATTTGTAAATACATTAATATAAGGGAAGAATTTAGTTGTTTTGCGCCCCAGTTTTTAAATAATATTTCATGATTGGAAAATTTTGAAGAATACAATAAAATCTTAGTTTAAGTATTAATATTTTATGTAGGCTATGTTTTGATTTTTTAGGTGTTATGTGACACTGGTGGGGGGATAAAGAATTTATTACACTTTGTGACAGGGGGAGGGGTTCAAAAGGTTAGAGTTTACGTGACGTAATTATACGAACTAACGGGACAGGTACATGGAAGTGATTGATGTCCCCCCGGTATTGGAATACCAAGAACATTGTAAACACATAAATATGGGGTTTCTACCAGGTTCAGTATCCAACCAGGATATGGATCAACCGGGTCACAAGTATCGGGAACCCACATGGATCGGAATACCGACGGTATTGGGGTCCCATAGAAATCTCACCATGATTTGATCCTAACGGGATCAAGACCCCTCTGGATTTTAGGATACATGGGATAGTGGGATCCCATCGTGAAATGGGACCAGATTGGGTTCCCTCCCGGATCGAGACAGATTTATTGTTACCATTGTTAATAAGGCGTGTGTTTTTTTTACACGGTGCTTACATTTAATGTTGATGTTAAGGCTGTAGAGGTTCCTTTGTTCCGAATGCTATCCAGTGAAATGACGGGTATATCGTTAATATAAAAAAAAAGTGAAGATTTATTTATTTGTTAGCAACGGCTTTTTCATGGATTGATGGATCTTGTAAAAACTTGGCACATTATCCATCATTATTTAGAATCAAATAATGTGGTGTTATGAACTTTTTATAACTTTCAGTTTGGGGCCGTATGTCCCGAATACGATTTTTTTTAATGAGTTATATAAATAAAATGACTAATTTGTACTCCTACATGAATAGACTGATCTTGACCAAACTTAGTACACATACACTTAATTATCCATATTCAAATACTGATCAGTACTGAACTCATAATATTCATTCCTCTGGGGCCTGGGGCCCCATTTCATTTTTCTGATCCAAGCTATATATATATATATATATATATATATATATATATATATATATATATATATATATATATATATATATATATATATATATATTTTTTTTTTTTTTATTTATATATATATATATTACAAAAACATAATTTTACTCTCCAAAAACGTGGAGCTCACATTTGTATCTCAAAATACATGGTCAACACAATTCACTGTTCACTCATGCTACCTCTCTGTTTTCATGTGAAAACATTGTCCGTTACACCTAGCTTGTTAGCAATAAATTTTATTGTCCGCTTTGAAATATAGGTGGATTCAATACTAAGAATATCCAATCTAGAATTTTCCAGAAAGTTCGATAACTTTAAATTGCAATTATTGGCATTATTAAATAGATTTTAATGGGACACATTTTTAATATTAATTCCATAATTTATCTGAATGCTTTTTCATGGAGCCCCCATTATAGTTCAGACTGATTCGGTACAATTATGGAATAGGCCCTCGCGTGGTCTCCTCTTTCAACTCAGATGCACTATAGTTATAATAGTTCATTTAGTTTTATAAGTTTACGCATTTGAAAAATAATTACTTACAAAATAAATTTTTACAGATTTCAAGGAGGATATTTAAATTAATCTAGAATTTTCCAGAAAGTTCTATATTGTTGTACGTGGATATATAATGGTATCTTAAAGCTTGTTGAAATGTCAGTTTAGTTCTATTCATTTCTATACTTTCCTGGGGATTTTCTCTAAACTTGCCCTTTGTCACATATCAAATATAGAGATAATAGTTTTGTTTCGAATAAAGTATATTATTTATAAGTTAGGAGGAACAGGAGTTAAAGTATATATGATAGGTCATGCGCAGAAGTTAACAAGAAGAGTCTCATTGATGTAAGTATGAAGTTGAATATAGAAGATAGGCGCTCGCCATACATCTCATAACATCGTATTACTTATTTCATAGAGTTGTGTGAATGCTATATTTGAAGTAAAAAGGACAATATCAATTATATTTCCTTCAATTTCGGAGACGTGTAAATTCATGTGATGCTAAATTCATTGAGTTTTTGCCCTCGTGCTTTTAAGTAGTATTTGTCGTATGTAAAATATGGATAATAACTACAAGCAATAATTAAAAGTACAAACAACATAATTATTACACATTAACTACAACGTTACACCCTTAATAATCCAAAAGGAAACGAATAAACAGGAACCCACTGGTAATGCGATTCCATCGAGTAATGGGATCAAATAGGGCAAACGGGATCCCTTTGGAAAAGAGAAAACCATCTGTATTGGAACCCACTGGAATCGGGATTCTACCGGGATAGGGATTGGACTGGGAAACGGCATTCCACCATATCGGTAGTCCACTGAAATTGTGACACCACCGTTAAATTGATTCCACTGTATAATGGGATCACACCAGGTAATTGTACAACCTGGATTGAAATACCATCTGGATCGGGAACAGACCATTATCTGGAACCAACGGGATGGGGATGGCACCGTATCGGGATCCTACCAGGAAGCGGGATCACACTGGGTTAATGATACAACTGGGATCGTAATCCAAACGAAAAGGGACCGATCGGGATGGGGATCACACCAGGAAACGGGATACCGAAAGAATCGGGAACCCACAGGACATGAGATCCAGAGGGGATCGTAATCTTACCGGGAGGGTGATCCAACCGGCATCGGGATCCAAACAGGGCCACGAACACTCTTGATAACGGCAAAACATCGGAAAACGAGATAATATCGGGAAACGGTATCCGATTGGAATCCATCTGGGATCGGGATCTCATCGGGGAACACAAAGTTTACAAAAGTTATTTTAAATGTGTTTAAATTGGAGACAAATTGATTCTTTTTAAATTTTTTTTACCTTAGGGGTGATTTTTTACTTTGCGCTTAATTTCAATGTTAATTAAAAGGCTGTAGAAGTTGTTGTTCCCAATGCAATCCCGTACAACACCGTTTTAATTGACAAAAAAATACAAATATATTTTTTAAATTACCAATTCCAGCTATATGAATTAAATTCATCTCAGATTTCCGTTATCCCAACACAACATCATGTTCATCACTTGAAATCATCCTTATGGCAGCTTAGTGATACTAAAGCAAACTAATTTCTGTTAAAGTATCATGGCACGATCATTCGGAAAATAACGTGATCAAATTTGTGTTGGTGGTCTGCACAGAGTCTTCTTAAAATAGATTTCTTTTAAAAAGGAGAAGCAGAAATTATTCTGGTAACGATGAAATACAGCGCCGTATTGAAAACTTCGACGCCAGTGTCCCATAATTTTCCTTCATCCTAACATCCTCGACAAACAGATGTCATCCTCGAGTGACAGATATCATCCTCAAGTGACAGAAGTCATCATCGAGTAACGGATGTCATAATCGAGTGAAAGACGTTATCCTCGAGTGACATATGTAATCCTCGAGTGACAGACGTCAACCTGGAGTGACAGATGTCACTCTTGAGTGACATATTCATCCTTGAGTGAAAGATGTCTTTCAAAGAAAGTGGGATGACATCTAGCTTTGCATTTAAACTCCAATACAATGATATATTAAGATGATCTGACCTCACCCACGCCCACCACGCACGGTATTAGTTTTCGTGTGAGTTATTCCCCATGTTTTTAATCGCAGAAAGTAAAAAAAAAACACCCCCCTATAATATGATTGATTGAACTCATTGACAATTTTGATCACTCTTCCGAAGATTTACCTCACTTTTGAGACCGACCGAAAGTGATTTTCTGATTTCGGCCGAAGCCGAAACAGGCCGAAAATTTAAAATGTTTTTTCGGCCGAAACCGAAAAAAGTCCAAAATTTAAAAATGACTTTCGGCCGAAACCAAAAAAAAGTCCGAAAGTTAAAAAGGATTTTCGACCGAAACCGAAACCGAAAATTAAATATTTTGATATTTTGAAATTGGTTCACACATACAATCTGCTTACATCGAAAATGATGGGGGAACGTATAAATATTTACATTCTTTTTATAAATAATCGTGAATATTAATAAATAAACATCTAATAAAGGTATCTTAAACTCGCGGCCCGCGAGCCATTTGTTACATGCATGGAGATATTTTGCGGCCCGCTACATGACAGAAAAGTTTAATGTTAATGCACCAGCTCGTTTCCCCCCTTCTTATAACTATAACGTGACTCTCCGCGACGGTTTCAGTGGAATCTCACCGACTAGTCTAAATCTGGTGTTTTAAAATATTTCTCTATTTTTTGTCTGATGATTATAATGGTAAGAACCGTTTTAAAATCTAAATAAAACTTGTTTTATTATTTGTTAGGTTTTTATGAGACAAACATGGCAAAGAGTGCGGCTTTGAGAAAAATTTTGTAAAAGTAAGTTGGCGGGTAATGCACAACCATAATTGTGTAAATAGTAGCAATCTAATACATTATCAAAGGATCCATATTAAAATTGCCACTAATGTTTACGAGGGAGGTAAATTCTGAGCCTGTCAGCTTGGTCACTTTCTAAATCTCCTTCTTATGCCTTTTTACCCACTCTGGGTCTCTACATTTTATAGACTTCAAAAAAAAGACAGCCACTTTACATCTTTTTGCTGACCCTTTGTCCTTTAATGTCCAAGATGCCCCGCGCATGGAGTTGAATGGAAAAACAGACAAGCATGGACATTTTATTGCATTGCCCTCCACTTTCCCTGAAATATTTAGGTTATTCAATCGGAACATATGACTATTTGGGAGTACCTATCTGTGAGAATAGCTCTTTTCCACAATAAACTTTAACAAAGTTAAAGTTCAGGGTGAAACTTACTAACGAGTGTCTTCAAGCTATACTGAGAGTCTTAGTTGCTTCCTCACTCAAGCCAAAGTTGCTCAACTGTGCAAAACGAAGCGCTGCCAGGTCTCTGGCAACAGTGAGTAGGTGGAAGAAGGTGAACCCTAGTTCTTGAGAACCCTTAATGTTTTTATTATTATTTATAAAGGTTTGAGCAGATTGTAACAGTTGTAATCGCTTTTTTGTGGAATGCTAGATGCGGCCCACTCTCACTCAGACACTACCTCCTGTGACCCCCCTTGATGATAACAGTTACGAAAACAGTAAACATTGTGGTGATAGTTTTATAGCATAATATATATAGAGAGCCAAAATAATTGTTGTAGGTATATGTTCTAGGTTGTAATTATATTATAAAAGCAAAGGCAACCAAGAGTCTATTTTGTATTAATTTCCCCCCCCCCCTTTTTTCCCATTGTTGGCAAAATTTCTAATACCAAACTAATTTTTTAAAAAATGTAAATTAATTTAAATTACTGTTATAAAATAATTGTTGTAGGTATATGTTCTAGGTTGTAATTAAATTATAAAAGCAAAGGCAACCAAGAGTCTATTTTTTATTAATTTCCCCCCCCCCCTTTTTTCCCATTGTTGGCAAAATTTCTAATACCAAACTAATTTTTTAAAAAATGTAAATTAATTTAAATTACTGTTATATTAAAATGTAAAATCCAAAGTAGTCATTTAGATCAAGGGTCCCGAAATCATCATTAATTCAGTTTGTTCAAAGAAACAATTTATTACTCATTGCTTAAGCCACCCACTGCGCCGCGCTTCGTTGTGTAAAACGATTCTGTGGTTTTACATCAAATGAAAAGTTATGCGGTAACCCTAGCAAACTTACGGACATCTGTTGAGAGGTTTCAGGTTGCAGAATTTGTGCTTCGTAAGTGAAATGGACATGAGGTAAATTAGCATGGCTCTGGTGTGGGCGATTGCTTTACGTCAGCAACTGAATTGATTTGAAATGATGGTCGCCAAACAAAGGCGTTTCCCGCTACTGGAATACATGCAACAAAAAATGTTGATGAATCATTTTACTCACAGTTGTAACTTTATAGAGTTCGTCACGTAAAATTTTGATTATTTTTTTAAAATCTAAATCACTCAATAGTGAACACATTTTGCTACCAGTTATTATGTGTGTTGTTTTCTATGCTAATATTCACGTTTAGCATTACAAACATCACAAACATTACAATCATTAAAATCATCACAATTATCACAATCAATTCAATTATCACAATTATCACAATCATCACACTTACTACAACCATTACAAACATCTCAATTAACATCAACATTACAATCATTCCAGTTATCAATAATAGCACAATCATCACATGAATCTCAATCATTACAATTATAGCAATCATCACTCACATTACAGACATCAAAATCAACACAATCATCACAAGCATTACACAAATCACAAGCATCACAATCATCTCAAGCATAACAATCATACAAGCATCACAGACATAACAAGAATCATAATCATTACTAGCATCACAATAATCTCATGCATCACAATCCTCACACGCAATAGAATTATCACAATCATGAAAAGATTCACAATCTTCAAAAGCATCACAATCATCACTAGCATAATAATGTTCCCAATCATAACAAGCATCACATTCATAACAAGCATCACAATCATCACATGTATCACAACCACCCCAAATCCCAAGCCAGCCACAGTGGTACACGCCTTCGATAAAAGGATAGGTGATCTTCGCTTGTGAGGTACGTAGTGCAATGATTGGTAATTTTAGCCTGTCAAGTAGACCGTGCGACGATTGGTGGCCTTGGTTAATGTTGTGGGTTGTGCGAACATTGGTGAACCTGCTGCGTGCAGATGGTAGTGCGAAAATTGGTGAAATTGCTGCGTGAAGTTGGTAGTGTGAACATTGGTGAACTTGCTGCGTGAAGGTGGTAGAGCGAACATTGGTAAACTTGCTGCGTGAAGTTGGTAGTGTGAACATTGGTGAACTTGCTGCGTGAAGTTGGTAGTGTGAACATTGGTGAACTTGCTGCTTGAAGTTGGTGGTGTGAACATTGGTGAACTTACTGCTTAAAGTTGGTAGTGTGAACATTGGTGAACTTGCTGCTTGAAGTTGGTAGTGTGAACATTGGTGAACTTGCTGCTTGAAGTTGGTAGTGTGAACATTGGTGAACATGCTACTTGTAGTTGGTAGTGTGAACATTGGTGAACTTGCTGCTTGAAGTTGGTAGTGTAAACATTGGTGAACTTGCTGCTTGAAGTTGGTAGTGTGAACATTGGTGAACTTACTGCTTGAAGTTGTAGTGTGAACATTAGCGAACTTGCTGCTTGAAGTTGGTAGTGTGAACATTGGTGAACTTGCTGCTTGAAGTTGAAAATGTGAACATTGGTGAACTTGCTGCGCAAAGCTGTTAGTGTGAACATTGGTGAACTTGCTGCTTGAAGTTGGTAGTGTAAACATTGGTGAACTTGCTGCTTGAAGTTGGTAGTGTGAACATTGGTGAACTTACTGCTTGAAGTTGTAGTGTGAACATTAGCGAACTTGCTGCTTGAAGTTGGTAGTGTGAAAATTGGTGAACTTGCTGCTTAAAGTTGGTAGTGTTAACATTGGTGATCTTGCTGCTTAAAGTTGGTAGTGTGAATATTGGTGAACTTGCTGCTTGAAGTTGGTAGTGTGAACATTGGTGAACTTGCTGCGTGAAGGTGGTAGAGCGAATATTGGTGATCTTGCTGCTTGAAGTTGGTAGTGCAAACATTGGTAAACTTGCTGCAAGTAGTTGGTAGTGCGAACATTGATGAACTTGCTGCGTGAATCTGGTAGTGCGAAAATTGTGAACTTGCTGCGCTAAGTTGGTAGTGTGAACAATGTTCATCTTGCTGCCTGAAGTTGGTAGTTTGAACATTGGTGACCTTGCTGCGTGAAGTTAGTAGTGTGAACATTAGTGAATTTGCTACGTGAAGTTGGTAGTGTGAACATCGGTGAACTTGTATGCGTAAAGTTGGTAGAGCGAACAATGATGAACTTGCTGCGTGAAATTGGTAGTGCAAACACTTGTGAATTAGTTGAGTGAAGTTGGTAGTGCGAATATAAGTTAATTTGGTGTGTGAAGTAGTTAGAGTCGAGTGTAAAAAATGTAGTGGAAAGATTGGTGACCTTGGTTTATGAAGTAGGAAGCATGTTAATTAAATATCTTGGCGTGTGAAGTTGGTAGTGCGAAGATTGGTTAACTTTGCGTGTAAAGTGGGTAGAGAGAAGATTTGTGAACTTTGCATGTAAAGTAGGTAGTGAGAAGATTTGTTAAGTTTGCGTGTCAAGTAGGTAGTGCGAAGATTAGGAAACTTTTCGTGTAAAGTAGGTAATGCGAAGATTCGTAAAATTGGCGTATAAGGAACATATTACCAAGATATGTGAACTTGACATGCGAAGTAGGTAGTGCGAAGATTGGTAAACTTAGTTGGTGAAGAAGGTAGTGCAAAGATTAGTGTACTTGGTGCTTGAAGTAGGTAGAAAAAAGATTTGTGAACTTTGGCGTGTGAAGTAGGCAGTGCAAAGATTGGTGAACTTTGCGTGTGATGTAGTTAGTGCGAGGATTCGTGAACTTTGCGTGTGAAGTAGTTAGTGTGAAGAATAATTAAGTTGACGTATGAAGTAGGTAGGGCAAAGATTGGGGAAATTGGCATACAAAGAAAGTAGTGCTAAGATGGGTGAAAAATGCGGGTGAAGTAGGTAGTGCGAACATTGGTGAACTCGGCATGTGAAGTAAGTAGTGCTAAGATGGGGGAAAATGCGGGTGAAGTAGGTAGTGCCAACATTGGTCAGCTTGGAATATGAAGTAAGTAGTGCTAAGATGGGTGAAAAATGCGGGTGAAGTAGGTAGTGCGAACATTGGTGAGCTTGGCATGTGAAGTAAGTAGTGCTAAGATGGGTGAAAAATGCGGGTGAAGTAGGTAGGGCGAACATTGGTGAGCTTGGCATGTGAAGTAAGTAGTGCTAAGATGGGTGAAAATGCGTGTGAAGTAGTTAGTGCGAACATTGGTGAGCTCGGCATGTGAAGTAAGTAGTGCTAAGATGGGTGAAAAATGCGGGTGAAGTAGGTAGTGCGAACATTGGTGAGCTTGGCATGTGAAGTAAGTAGTGCTTAGATGGGTGAATAATGCGGGTGAAGTAGGTAGGGCGAAGATTGGTGAGCTCGGCATGTGAAGTAAGTAGTGCTAAGATGGGTGAAAAATGCGGGTGAAGTAGGTAGTGCGAACGTTGGTGAGCTTGGCATGTGAAGAAAGTAGTGCTAAGATGGGTGAAAAATGCGGGTGAGGTAGGTAGTGCGAACATTAGTGAGCTCGGCATGTTTCTTAGGGGTTTGCCAACAGAGAAATTAATTCAGAAGTCAATGTCTCTATTCAAATATTTGGATACAGCTATTAATACAGATCAATTATAATTTTATGACAGTTTGAAGGACAAACAGCCTGTGGTATCGATATGCATTCCCAGATAACGCTCAATTATTTTGTGCCAAACATCAAATTTTTTAGAGAAGTTCTTGTTTAATCGTCAGAAAATGCTAATTTGGTTTGTAATAGGGATATCATGTAGCACCCAGAAACTGAAGAGCAACTGTATTCAGTAAAATGTTGTGGGTTGAAATGAAAATTCATATATTTAATTAATTCTAACATTAATATGTGATGAGATAATAAAATCGATAAATGACGCTACAAGATACATAATCAGGTCTGCTGAAGTATATAAAAAGTACCGAAATCTACCTTCTTTTAAACCTCAACACAGAGTCAAAATGAATCCAGCATACCTTATTCTTGCAATGTTCCTCTGTCTTGGAACATGCTCAGTCGGTAATTATTTTATTTATTAACTGAGACAAAACTACGTTTGGATATAATCAATAGTCTAATAAACTTTTTACAACAGTTCTAAAAGAAGACATTTACGGCGTTTTACTTATATAAGAGTAAATCCATATTTAGTTTACAAAATCCATTTTTGATAATTGCAATGTAACTTTTAAAGAGTATCACATGAAAATTACATGTCATTTGTATATGTTTTTCTCCCTTTCAGTTTCTGAAGTTGATACTGGGGCAATAAGGGGAGAGACTGCAATCAGGTTAGTACAAAATAAAATGAGTAAAACAGAGTAGGGTTAAACCTGAAAAAATAAACGCAACAAAACAGCGAACGTGTTTGCAGAAAGCCTTCGTCAGCGAACAAAACAACTAAAAAGCGGTATAAAAATAAAAATAAGGAATAGCACTCGGCTGGTAGGTAGTATCTGTGGGCAGCAATAGAAATTATAAAACTAAAATTAGAAATCTGGCTTTTATTTTTTTATTTACATTTTTTTTTGTGAAAGCTACTTTATTATTAATTTCATGTTCAAAAAGAAATAATAACAATAATTAAAAAGGATTTCGTCACTGCACAAATTATTTTATATGCCGTATGTAAATGGAAAATAAAAGTATCTTATAATAATTACACTACCTTTTTTTAAAATATATTTTCATATTTTACCAGAGTCAATTTAAAAATTAAAAACAGTTAATTAGGAACGTCTATAAACTTGTACGGCTTTTAAAAACTGATCATTTTACGAGCGGCATAAATATTCTAAGAAGTTATGTTTTGTTTACCAAAGACATTATATATTCATTAATGTATGTTGTATTTAAAGCAAGTAAAGTTAAATTTCCCCAATATTCAGTGAAATGAATTTTTTAGTTGGAAATTATCATTACAATAACTTTCTTCAGATCAATTACAATTTGTCTATCTCTTATGCTTTGAAATAGTTGAAAATAAATACACAGTATCTGGTTTAAATTTATGATTTAGGCATATGAGATTATTTTCTAAAACTAGAACTAAAAGAGGCACTTGCATGATATTTTAATTCAGTGTTAATGAAGTCTTTAAACATGTGAAATTGCAAACAAAAAATCAATAAAAATAGCGATATACGCGAACAACAACAAGTAAGACTTGATCGGCCAGTACGATATTTATAACCGAATATTCTAAAAAGATTAGTCTTCAATATACTCATCATCCAATATATCCAGCACTTGGATTTTTAAAGATTCCACTACTTGTAATAGGTTGAAGACATCAGTTACTATGCTTTTTAAATCACTTTAATCATTTTAATAAAAATATTTTTCGTTATATTATTGTAACAGTACACATTTTGCTCCAGGGGCACATTTGACTTTAACCATGGGGGGGGGGAGTGCCCTTCCGGAGAAATGACTGAAAGAGAACTTGGGTATCAACCCTTGTTTTGACAAAATGTGCTTGACGCACTTGATGCCACCAACCCTAGTTTTGACAACAATAGTTAACCACACTTAATGCAACCAACCCTTGTTTGGACAGAATGAGTTTACCACACTTAATGCCACCAACACTTATTTTGACAACAATAGTTTACCACACTTAATGCCACCAACCTTAGTTTGGAGAACATTTGTTAACGGCATTTTATGCCATCAACCCTAATTTGGACACCTTTTGTTAACGGCAGTTAATGCCACCTACCCTAGTTTGGACAACAATAGTTTACCACACTTAATGCAACCAACCCTTGTTTGGACAGCATGAGTTTACCACACTTAATGCCACCAACACTTATTTTGACAACAATAGTTTACCACACTTAATGCCACCAACCTTAGTTTGGAGAACATTTGTTAACGGCATTTTATGCCATCAACCCTAATTTGGACACCTTTTGTTAACGGCAGTTAATGCCACCTACCCTAGTTTGGACAACATTTGTTAACGGCAGTTTATGCCCCCAAGCCTAGTTTGGACAACATATCTTAACGGCAGTTAATGCCACCAACCCTATTTTGGACAACATTTATTAACGGCAGTTAATGCCACCTACCCTAGTTTGGACAACATTTGTTAACGGCAGTTAATGCCACCTACTGTAGTTTGGACAACATTTGTTAACGCCAGTTAATGCCACCAACCCTAGTTTGCCCAATATTTGTTAACGCCAGTTAATGCCACCAACCCTAGTTTGCCCAACATTTGTTAACGCCAGTTAATGCCATCATCCCTTGTTTGCCCAACATTTGTTAAAGGCAGTTAATGCCACCAACCCTAGTTTGGACAACATTTGTTAACGGCAGTTAATGCCACCAACCCTAGTTTGCCGAATATTTGTTAACGCCAGTTAATGCCACCAACCCTAGTTTGCCCAACATTTGTTAACGCCAGTTAATGCCACCAACCCTAGTTTGCCCAACATTTGTTAACGCCAGTTAATGCCACCAACCCTAGTTTGCCCAACATTTGTTAACGCCAGTTAATGCCACCAACCCTAGTTTGGACAACAGTTGTTAACGGCAGTTAATGCCACCAACCCTAGTTTGCCCAACATTTGTTAATGCCAGTTAATACCACCAACCCTAGTTTGCCCAACATTTGTTAACGCCAGTTAATGCCACCAACCCTAGTTTGGACAACATTTGTTAACGCCAGTTAATGCCACCAACCCTAGTTTGTTCAATATTTGTTAACGCCAGTTAATGCCACCAACCCTAGTTTGCCCAACAGTTGTTAACGGCAGTTAATGCCACCAACCCTAGTTTGGACAACATTTGTTAACGCCAGTAAATGCCACCAACCCTAGTTTGCCCAACATTTGTTAACGCCAGTTAATGCCACCAACACTAGTTTGCCCAACATTTGTTAACGCCAGTTAATGCCACCAACCCTAGTTTACCCAATATTTGTTAACGCCAGTTAATGCCACCAACCCTAGTTTGGACAACAGTTGTTTACGGCAGTTAATGCCACCAACCCTAGTTTGGACAACAGTTGTTAACGCCAGTTAATGCCACCAACCCTAGTTTGCCCAATATTTGTTAACGCCAGTTAATGCCACCAACCCTAGTTTGGACAACATTTGTTAACGCCAGTTAATGCCACCAACCCTAGTTTGTTCAATATTTATTAACGCCAGTTAATGCCACCAACCCTAGTTTGCCCAACATTTGTTAACGCCATTCAATGCCACCAACCCTAGTTTTCCCAACATTTGTTAACGCCAGTTAATTCCACCAACCCTAGTTTGCCCAACAGTTGTTAACGCCAGTTAATGCCACCAACCCTAGTTTGCCCAATATTTGTTAACGCCAGTTAATGCCACCAACCCTAGTTTGCCCAACATTTGTTAACGCCAGTTAATGCCACCAACCCTAGTTTGCCAAATATTTGTTAACGCCAGTTAATGCCACAAACCCTAGTTTGCCCACCATTTGTTAACGCCAGTTAATGCCACCAACCCTAGTTTGCCCAACATTTGTTAACGGCAGTTAATTTACCAACTCTGGTTACGACAACATGTTTACGACATTTTCGGTCAACACTACTTAATTGGAGCTGACGCCCGAAATTTTGTACAAATATTTTATGCAAGAAATGCTACTGCTTAACCGTTAAGCTAAAAATAATAACTGGCTAATTGTTGTCAAGATCATAGAATCTGAATAATCTTTATGCAATAATACATTATTTTTCTCTAGTGCAATTAGCATGTATGCGAAATCCGAAATTGTCCTGGCTGTTAGTTGCTATTATGGAATTTTTGAAAATAAGTTTGTATTAAAGATCATAGATAAGCAATGTAGTTTTTTGATTTAGAAAGATTTAATTCTCAAAAATTTTGTTTTAAACCTTTTTATTCTTGTATAGTTCTCTCAACCCTAAACGAGAAGCCAAGGTGAGTAAATTAAAGGAAAACCAGCTTTAACTACTTGATGTAAAAAGTATTCATTTAACAAATTTATGATGAAGAAATTGAAATACATTTTTTTGACTAGATGCCCAATTAAATAAAATACACAACGAAGTTGTTGCGATGTTTACATTATCTTTTGACGTTTCGTAAACAAACAAGGAGATAAAAATGTGGAACTACTTAAGCAATTGGCGTTAACGGAAAATTGGAACATGTTTATAATTGCGCCAATTAATGAATTATGATCTGTTACATAATTGAGAGTTTTAATACAATTTTGTGATATTATAGCTACAATTATGTTGTATTGTGAAATACATTGTAAGTTTTCATTTAATAAAACATTTAATACCTACAGAAATAAGAAAACAAAACTTTATAAATTAAAATGTTTTACAACTATATGTAGCTCATAACTTACATTAAAACATTGATAAAAAAACAAATAAAGAATGTCTTTCAAATATTTGTAAATTGATAGTAAACTGATTGTTGACAACGGAAATGCATATTTAACCAAATATTCTTTGTACTTTTTCGAATATTTGACATTATAAATCAGAATAAAACAGGGGGGAGGGCGGTGTCTATACTCCCTCCCTGAATGATGGAAGCTAAATATCCTCGCAACGCGCCTCCCCCGGACGTAGGTCAATTCTGACACTCCTGAATGGAATTTATTTCAATTGTTTATTTTATTTTATTAATAATAATTTTTAAAATTACAGTTGAGATGTTTTTTAAACGTTGCCGTCCTTTCAATACCGATATCGATAACAAACAACGACAATTTCCTTTAAGCGCAATAGCTCTTTATTTTTCCTCAAATCAAAATACGAAATCCAGAAACGGAACATATTGTGTTTTAAAATGCAATTTAGTATACATATAATGTGTATTAATTTCTAATATTTTATTAGTTTTCTTTTTACAAAAGTGAGGAATCTGATATGTGACTTTAGTCTTGGATTGTCCAAGACGTGTACTATTTGGACTATAAATACTTTTGTATTCGATTTTTATTTTCTATATTTCCAATATTACATGTATTATATGGAGGAGTTCAAAATCAAGCACGGGGAGCGGGGGTTGGGTTATAACCCCTAACTAAGATTGGAATAAAATACTACCTAGAACCCCGAACCCTCCTGTGTTTTTTGTTTTTTTTTAAATTTGTCGTTGTGTGGTTTCTCCTAACACACATTTTTTCTAGTACGAACCATTACCTATAGTATAAATCACTCGATTTACTGACACAAGATTTACCGAAAATTTAACCTTTGCTATTTGTAAACATTTTATTTACAGGGAGAGAAATACGTAACACAATTTGTTGGTAGCTCCCGATGGAATCCCTATGGTTATAGAACTTTCAAAGTAAGTTCATAAAAAACATAAAAGGTATTATTTCCGGATGAAACCCACTGGTTAAATAGATGAAAACAGGAGATGACAGGCGGTGTCTTTTTCAACTACTTTGCCTGATGTTATTCTTTTGTTATTATGAAATCTCCATTTGTTTGAGAGAATAAATACTTCATCCACATGTGAGTTTTGTGTGTTCTCTTTTTTGGCCAACTGAATTGCCGTTGGACATTTAAAAACTCCTTTTTAAATATCGGAGCTATATGTGTTGGGAAAATGTCGTATATAATGTCGTATATCTGGTCATTGAAAAGGGTCACAGGTAGGTGTGTAGATTTTGTCTTGTCATTGAAAAGTGTCATAGGAACATGTGTAAATTATTTATCTGGTCATTGAAAAGTGTCATAGGAAGTTGTGTAGATGTTGTTTCTGGTCATAGAAAAGTGTCATAGGAAGGTGTGTAGATGTTGTTTCTTGTCATAGAAAAGTGTCATAGGAAGGTGTGTAGATGTTGTTTCTGGTCATAGAAAAGTGTCATAGGAAGGTGTGTAGATGTTGTTTCTGGTCATAGAATGACTTCCGGCTAGCAACAAGATGGCGGCCTTTCAAAGTTTTGAATACAGAAATTGTACAAAAATCAAGAAGAAACTGTGAAATGATTATCATAATTACAAAATTCAATTTCAGGGAAGTCAAAGTGGTCTTGAGCTTGAGACTACGCCTTACAGGCATGTATAGAATCAAGCTCTGGATCATATTTTAGTTTTATATGTGTTCCTGTTTTCTTTGCGTAGTCGGCCATCTTAGCTGTCATCAAAATCATTGCTCATGAATGCTAATGATACGCTTGGCGACACACCCCGGCTGATGTACTCACGCGATCGATTACTGTCAATTAATGTCAAACGCATACTCTTGTCTGCTAATTTGGTGTATCGACTGAAAGAACTATCCATTGGTCAAGGCCTGCCCCGTAAGAGTATCCATAATAGTGGTGGGCGGAAAGTTGGCGCACGACGAAAGAAGAAGCGCCTTTATCGAGCAGGTCGTCGGAAACAGCGTCAACTGAAGTACCACCATGGCGAAAGCAATGTCAACACTATCGTCTGTGTAGATCGTCATGTAAAGCTTTTAAACAAGGCTGTCAGTAACGACGGAAATCAGCCACATACTGTGTCCTCCATCACGACCATTCCCTATCTGTCAATACTAAGAGCACGGCCGGTGGCTCATGATTTCACATCGCCCGTCGTGACGAGATCAAATTTAATTGTCGTTGACCGCCAGCCTGCTGTGAAGCCGCAATCACGGCATTTCGGAGTACTATATTTTAACTCCCAGTCCTGCAGGAATAAGACGGCCGAGGTGTGTGATCTTGTCGTGGAGAGCAGGGCCGACCTTGTGTTCATTACCGAGACGTGGTTTAAACGTGTCGGAGATGAGGTGAAGCTTCGGCGACATAAACTGCCATTTCGACTCCACCACCGACAGCTACGTGAAGACCCTAAAATCAGCTCTTGACACACACGGAATGACTCAGCTTGTCAGTGTCCCGACGCAGAAGCGAGGTCACATCCTAGATTGGCTAGTTGTCAGAGAGGACCGGGCAGCTATGATCCAAAACCTCATTATTGAGGACAAACTTATTTCTGATCACTTCCCGGTCGCCTTCGACTTTGACTTGAGGAAGCCAGAACGCCTTCTGCGATCAGTAACATCCCGTTACCTCCGACAGATAGATCTAGCGGCCTTTAGAAGTGACGTCGCAGCCCTTGAGTGCGGTTTAGATGACCCTGCTAAAGACTACAACAGTCGCCTCAGAGTCATTTTAGACAAACATGCACCACTGTCCACACGGCGAGTTACGGACCGCCCTTCCGCCCCTTGGCTCACGCCCGAAATTAAGGAAGCGAAGCAGAAGCAGCGACGTGCAGAACGCCAATGGCGGAAGTCGGGCTTGACTGTGCACCGACAAATCTTTGTTGACCACAGGGAAGGAACCAAGAGGTTGGTCCTTGCAGCTAGGACTGAGTATGTTAGTCATCAGATTACAGGCAGCGGCTCAAGCAAGGACTTATTTCGCATTGT
>CAXITT010000449.1:81649-130790 GCA_964033795.1 Lymnaea stagnalis | reverse complement strand
ACGTCTCGCATGGACCTAGGTCAATTCTAACATTTCTGTAAGTAATTTAATTATGTTTATTATATTTTATTGAAAATTCAAAAAAAATTTACTTAAGTTGTTTTTTAAAAATTGCCGTCCTTTCAATAGAGATGTTGATAACAAACACTGACAAAATTTACACTTAAATTGTTTTTTTAAACATTGCCGTCCTTTCAATTACATATGTTGATAACAAACAATGACAATGTCCGTGAAAGCCCAAGAGCTCTTTATTTTTCCTCAAATCAAATTACGAGTTTCAGAAATGGAAATTGTGTTTAAAAAATGTACTTGAGCAGGCTTATATTTCGTGTTAAGTTCTAATTTTTTTTTAAACAAAAATGAGAATTCTTATAGGTGGCGTTAAGAATCGATTGTCCAAATTGTGTACTATTTGGACTATCACTACTTTTGGAATTGATATTTATTTGCTTCATCTCCAATATTTCATTTATTATCCGGAGGAGTTCAAGTCCCAGCACGGGTGGTGGGTGAGCTGTTTATTAACCCTAAATAAGATTGGAATAAACTGATTCCTAGTAACTTCACATAATGTCTAGTATGGGACATTATCTGTATTTAAATCACCCCACTCACTGACTAGAATTAACAAATTAATCTTTGATATTTCATTTTTTTTTTTTTTAATTACGGCTGATACCTGGCGACGATATCTACCGCGTAGTGCAGAAGACAGTTACAAATAGATAATGCCTCATGAAAATTAAGTAGCATATAAATAGACGGAAAGCATGATCAGACTGAAATTAGACCAGAAATGATCCAGCTTTCAAACAAACATTTTTATTTTATCTTTTTCAGAATGAAACTAGTCCCATTAAGTCAATTCTTTTCCTTATCATTGTATTAGTTTTCGAATTACATGACAAAAATAATTAAACAGAAACATGAACACTTAACAATTTTGTATTTTTTAATTTGCGAAGATTGTTATATTGTTATGTTATAATATCGTTATGTTATTATATACTGTTGTTATTATATATTGTTATGTTATTATATATTGTTATATTATTACATTGTTATGTTATTATATTATTATGTTATTTTATATTGTTATATTATTTATTGTTATGTTATTATATATTGTTGTGTTATAATATTGTTATTTTATTATATTTTTATGTTATGATATATTGTGATGTTATTTTAATGTTTTATTATATTGTAATGATATTATATTGTTGTTTATTTTATGTTTTTATATTGTATTGTTATAATATTGTTTTTATTAAATTTTTTATGTTATTTTATAGTGTTATGTTATTTTATTGATATGTTATCTTATAGTGTTGTGCTATTTTACTGTTATGTTATTATATTTTTATGTTATTTTATTGTTAGGTTATTATGATGAGTTTGTTGCCCCAGATGTCATTTTTTCTTTATAAGGATGTGTGGCATTTTAAAACTGCCCAATTTTTATCGCGGAAGGGAGCGAAAAAATATTTTGCAACCATGGTGCAACTAATAGTAGCTACACTTCTAGGCAATGTATCTCTCGTTATCAAAATTATCGATAATTTACATCGGAGTATAGTTTAGAAATCGAGGTCAACGATGAGTCTTGCTGTGAACTATTTTTAAGGGCGTGAATTTTTTAGTATGGAAAAGATGTTTTGTGTAGAAAGTATATGGATAACTGAATCTATTTGCTGAGATTTTATAGTGTATTTGGATAACTGTATCTTAATGCTGAGATTGTATAGTGTATTTGGATAACTGTATCTATATGCTGAGATTGTATAGTGTATTTGGATAACTGTATCTATATGCTGAGATTGTATAGTGTATTTGGATAACTGTATCATAATGCTGAGATTGTATAGTGTATTTGGATAACTGTATCTATATGCTGAGATTGTATAATGCATTTGGATAACTGTATCTATATGCTGAGATTATATAGTGTATTTGGATAACTGTATCTTAATGCTGAGATTGTATAGTGTATTTGGATAACTGTATCTATATGCTGAGATTGTATAGTGTATTTGGATAACTGTATCTTAATGCTGAGATTGTATAGTGTATTTGGATAACTGTATCTTAATGCTGAGATTGTATAGTGTATTTGGATAACTGTATCTTAATGCTTAGATAGTATAGTGTATTTGGATAACTGTATCTTAATGCTGAGATGGTATATTGTGTTTGGATAACTGTATTTTAATCCTGAGATTGTATAGTTTATTTGGATAACTGTATCTATATGCTGAGATTGTATAATGCATTTGGATAACTGTATCTATATGCTGAGATTGTATAATGTATTTGGATAAGGGGCAATGACGCATCATCGTGTAGTGTTTGAGAATGGCAACAGTATCATAAATGTTGATGACAATGTGGTTTAGTATTCGAGTTGTAAAGATAATATCAAAGATACTTTTGATTCATGAAGCATGTTTTGTTGAGTGATTGTAACAGTTTGACAACGAAGTTAATGAACTGACAATACCTGGTTCGTAACATTTGGGAGGCCTGTCCATGGTTTGGCTCGTTAAAAGGAGGGAGAGGATTGCATCGTGTTATTGGAGGTTATACTAACATCGTTGCCGACACTGACCTTGGTGAATATGAACAGGACCATTGCTTTAAATTATCATATTTTATTAAACTATCAGACTTCCTGTCTCTAGGCCGACAACCAGGTAATCATTAATGCTCAGCGTCTTGCTGTCATCACATATTATATGTTTAGTACTCATCGGACATAATTATCTACATGTCCTATATTTATTATATGAATAAAATAACATCACACTCTCTTCCTCTGCCAGAAACCTTGGAGTAACGCTTACAGACAACCTCTCCATGGACAAACATTTCAGGAATATATGCAGATCAGCATAAAACGAAATTAGAAAAATCAGCACCATTAGACACCTCCTCTCCTTTGATGCCACAAAAACTCTGGTCTCTTCACTAATTCTTTCAAAACTTGACTACTGTAACACTCTTCTCACCGGCATTCCTCAACACCACATAGACAAACTTCAGAAGGCACAGAACTCAGCACGCAGACTCATTTTTAAATAAAAGAAACATGACCACATTCAACACAACATGCGGCAACTCCACTGGCTTCCAATATCCTCTCGTATCAAGTACAATTCTGCTAATCTATGCTTCAACTCGTTCACTGACCTTCACTTTCCTGTCTATCTCTCTGAACTGTTGCTTCCTTACATCCCCACAAGACATCTACGCTCTTCCATTGACAATAGAACCCTCTCAATCCCAAGAACCAAAACTAAGACCATCGGTGAACGCTCCTTCTACTTCCATGCGCCCACGTTCTGGAACCAGCTCCCCTTCCATATCCATCATTGTGAAACCTCGTCCACTTTCAAAAAGTCCCTTATAAGCAAAGGGCAATAAAAGTGCATAATCCTAGGGATTGGTAATATTTCCATTATTATTTTTAGTTACTTTTTTTAAATTAAAAAAATTAAGGAGACTTAGGCTTTTTCGAAACATCCATATCTTTAAATTCATCATTATCATGCTCATAAAGATTGTTATTAACGAACTAACATGCGTGTGCATGTATCACGGGTTCGTATTCTAGTTAAGTAGTTGGCCTACTACGCGCCTGTTTATTTTTATGATTTTGGCGTCGAATTTAGATGTCTTGCGATTCTTACCAAGACCAGTCAGCACAACAATTTTAAAAGTCCCGGTTAAAAAAAAGTAAAAATTCTGCACCAATAAGGATGATGGAGGTTGGAGCCCGAACGAAATAAGTACGTCACAAGCAATGAAAGACTTCCGAGTTGTTTCTAGGCTAAATTTAATGCAGTGCTATCTTGCCAGTTATTTATGAAAAAAGTCATTAGTATGACAAAATTGCTAAACATTGTGGTGATATTATTATTATTAAAGCATTAATAACTTTTATTTAGGTGGCAATTCGCTTTGTTAGAGTCACAATTAATTCTTGTAGGTATTTGTTCTAGATTTTAATTATATTAAGCAAATGGCAATCAATGGTCTATTGAGTATGCATTTTGCCCCCCCCCCCCACACCTTGTTACACATTTACTCGTAACATAATACTTTAGAAAACATTTTCAAAATGTGTAATTACTTTTAAATTAAAAGAGTACAAGCCAAATTATTCATTAGATCAGGGGTCTCAAACTCCAGTCATCTGGAGGCCGCAAGACGTAGAGACTGAGTGAGAATTGGCCGCATCAAATATTATAATAATCTATTTATATATCCATACATTTTTCATTTATTTTCAAGTCGTGACAGGGTAACTCTATAGTACACTGATCTTGCTAATCCATATCTTTAAAGCTAAAACTGTTTCCTTTTAAGTTTGTAATTTAAATTTGGATCTCCTGTGGATGCTGATGCTGCAACCATTTTCTCCACACTGCTTAAACATAGAATGAGCCTTTATTCTTTGCAACTCTCTTTCTTTCAAATCCAATCTTCAATTTCCTGTGTTCTTTGGGCTTGTGGCCGAGGTCAATTTATCAAAGATTTTAAGCGGCTGTGGGTAGCGTAGCAATGTCAATGTGCACCCGTGTCTCTCAGAACCTTTACCGGTTTCCTATCTAACAAACCATCTACCAAATGTGTGATCTACCAGAATCTTAAAAATCTACGCTGCACGGATAAAATAGGACATTTATTTATGTGGGTTTCTTCACACGCTCCATATTGTGTGTTCCTTTTTGTTTTACTGTTTTTAGTAATATTCTGGTTGTGCTCAGAGAAACAGGGGTCAAACAAAACCATTAAAATTGTATGTTCACTCAAAAAAAAACATAAATAAAAAAATTATCTAAGACCTTTAACACCATTTGTGGACATATTTATTTATTTTTTTAACAAAATCATTACTTTGAAGCCTTTTTTTCTTTCACAAGTATTTAAAAATACTTAAATTATTTTAATTAATAATCATATAAAACAGAAAAGGGATGAATAATAAATTTTAAAACAAAGAAATTTTATCTGAACTTTTCATTTTATAATACGCGTGCTTTCTCTTTGAATTCATTTAATGTTACAATCTACTCAGTGTGTCGTTAAATTCGTTTCATTTTAAATTCCACGCAGTTTTGCTATGAAAACCTGAAATCGAACAAATCATATTTTTCTATCCAGAAATATTTGCATACAACCAAACAGACGTCGATCGGTGCAATAGTCTGCATTAATTTAAACGATCAGTAAACACTTCATCAGATCCAAGCACACAAAAAGAAGCCTCCGGGCAGTCCATTACTAAAGCTGTCATTGTCTTTGTTGATGTCAGTTACCATCGCGACTCATCTGTGTGGTTTTTAAATGTTCAATGGATATTTTTACATATTAAAAAAGGTCAATATGAAATGACATTTAGTCTTTCCAGAATTAAAAAATTTGAAAAATACGTATTTATCGACATTTGGTCTGTATAACTTGCATGAAACAAAGATTTCTATTGTTAAAATTAACTACGCTTCAAACATAACATTTTTGAATAGAAAATATTTTTTTCAAGTTTTCAATGCTTACAATTTTTTTAATGCATTAAATAATTAATGAGTTTATGAAGCTTTGAATATAATTATAACATTTTTCTTAATTTCACCAAAATAGTACTCTATCCTTTACAAGATGTGATTATTGTTGTCTCAAGAAGTTTTATCGGTGAACAAAGCAGAGACAGAACTGCGCGTCTCACCGACTTATTCCCACAATACAAAACTGGGTTTATAGCCGTGTTCATGATTGATATCCAGTTTAGAGTGACACCCAAACAGAGCGGGAAGTTGAAGAAATCCATCAAAGCGAAGGCCACAGCCATGACTCCAAGGGGCAGTCAGCACTCCGTGAAACAGACCAAGATCGTCCCGATGGTTCTGTATGCCTTCACGTTTCAGTTGCTGGGCGGGCGGTCAACCATCACGTCATTTCCTGGTGTACTTGTAAACGTTGTGTCCTCAGTCGGTCTGTCCTTACTAGCTTGGGTGTTTTTATTAATGTAGGCAGTCAGTTCTACTGCGGATATTTTAAGAGGTTCTTTGAGTTCCCGTCTGACAGTGTTCGGAAAGGTGGTAACGGGTAGTTCAATGACACCCGTTTTGATATAATGTTTACGCCTCTTATTGAAATTATGAATGTCTCGTAAAATAAGGAAATACAAAGTATATGTAGCTGCCAATGGGAGGTAAAACGTCAAGACAACGGAAACGCTTAAGACTAGTTGATTGACAACTCGAATACAAACTTTGCTCTCCTCGAGAACGCGAACAAACCCTTCCTGTCCCTTCTGATCCCAATCGTTGATTGTAGGCATTAGTATGAGAACCACTGGCAATGACCAGGCAACACCAATCATAACGAGCCCCACCTTCGTCGTGAGCACTTGGTATTTCAGTGGTTTACACACGGCCATGAATCTGTCTATGGCTATACACGCTATGTGAAATATGGAAACTGAAGACAACATATTATTCAGGTTACAGCGAGCCACGCAGAGTCCCTGGCCTAACTCCCACTTTCCATTTTTGATTAAATCTGCCAAGCCCAAAGGCATAACCAGTACGCCGACGAGACCATCGGCTAAGGCGAGTGACGTCATCAACATGGTGGCGATGGCGTTGTTTCTTGTGACGTCACTGACGACGTTTTTACGAAACCTGACCAAAGCTGTGATGACCACGGTGTTGGCGATAATGGTGAAGCCGGCAATGGGCCAGAGAATCACAGCAAACATGATCGGAATGTTCGGGTTTGTGCTTAGCATGAAATGTGTCTTATTGATTTGTGAAGTGAAACCGGTCAATGAGACGTTATTCATTGGGCTATCGAGTAACTGTGTCACACCTGGAAAGTAAATGAAAAAATTCATGAAGTTTTAAAGAGATTATAATAATGTTTTACGTCAAAGAATTTTTAAAAAAAATATTATTATTATTTTTGTAATCCCTTTAAAAGTTTTAGGGGCTTTAACTACGTCTGCCGCAAACTTCCTAGCACCCATTTTGTCATTTTCAAATTTCCATTTATTTCTTGGATCAATATTTTATAGACATTCGTGTTTAGTGTGTTTCTCTAATTATTACTGACAGTGGTTGCACATATTATTTATTTTTTTTTTAAATTCTGAAAAATGAAAGAAGCAAAAAATTTTTGGTTTTTTGTTACGATGGATAGTAAGTTACAATTACAGCTAAAAGCTCTGTAAAATTATAAAAAAGCACTTATATTAACAATGATAAAATTGTGAAGAGCCTAGCGTAATGAACAATTAAACTAAATATGTGCTATTTTCCAGTGCAGACTCAACAGGTTGTTAGTCAGAAGTGGTTGCTCTTTAAAATTGAATAAATGAAATAGTAGCATCTTCCATAATATTCTCTAGACGAGGAACTCACTTTGTTAAAAAATGTCAGCAGGCAATAACGTATTCTTAAATGAACAGTTTTAGTCTGTGTTTTGTTATTTTATCACAAAACGAACTTTAAAAAAAATATTTTGTAACATGCTTATGTCAGTTATTTTAATCCAAGTTGGAGCTTTTATGTATAAGTAAACCTATTTAACATGATCTATTTCAAAAGTTCAAAAATTAATGATACTGATTAACTTCAATTCATGCACAATATAATTTCTTTATCTAATCTTAGCCTAACTTTACATGCCAAAAAATATTTAAAGTACTCTATATAGTCATTTAAGAATTGTAACAAAAATGCACATGTTAAAGAATTTTTGCCACGGATATCAAGACCTAAAACTTTACGGGCTACCAAATAGAAAGTAAGACTTTATAACTATGAACACGTGAAAAATATTTCCTTTGAGTTTATAAACACTGACATCATCAAACAGAACTGACCTACACCCACCCTACCCTCACCCTAAACCAATAGTAGAGCTTCTGCATAATCAATGTTACTGGTGAAAAGCATAAACATCATTATTAAAGTTTACCAAGCTGAAAGCTTTTAGATTGTCTCCATTACCTTTTTTTTTTTCATTTAAAGCCTCAACACCAGAGACACACAAGATAGCGGCCAGCTTCAAGGACTGAGAACTCCATAACACAATCTGACGATGACGTGTCCGTACAGTAAAACAATGGGTGGGCGCAAATTTTTTTTTTTGCAAGGGCCGGTTGGAGATCTCGCTGGGACCTTTGGGGCTGGATGGAGAGTGCGAAATTACACTTACGAAAAAAAAAAATTCCTTGGAAAGTTATAACAAAGAGGTTTAAAATAACAAATTTTTTTTATCACTGCACATATCTAATTTCGAATTGATAGCTCGTCAAGATGTTTACAACACCGGGATATAATCATAAAAGTTGGTGTGAGACACGCTGTGATATTTATAAATAATAGGGATTTTAAAAAATATAACTACTGTAAATGTCTCAACATGGAAATTGCCGACTGTGACAATAAAGCCACTTTGAAACAAGAGTAACAGTGGCGTAGCTGCAGTGGTACAGGTGGGGGCCTCCGGACCAGGGCCGAAAGCTAAAAGTGGCACGAGCACTTACATATTTCACATTATTTGTTACTCCGGATAATTTTTAAATTTAAAACTTTTTTCCAGGTAAATCTTAAGTATGACAAGAATTTCAGTTATTGCAAAAAGAAACTGAAGCTCGTTTAAAATTTTTATATTGAGCAATTTACGGTCAAAACGGTTGTAAAAAAAAAATTAGTGCCCTTTCCTTTCCTTTGATAAAATAAGGTGAGATATTTGATTTGATCCAAAAAAATGGAAATTTGTCTTTTTCATTCATCGTACATATTTTGTTTTTACTCCTGAGTTGTTTGTCTGAGTATTCCGTTGTACCTTAAAATTAGTATGTAGAGAGACATGGGGCGTGTAATTGTGCGAAAAGAACGACTATTGAGTTCTTGAGTGAGAACAGAGTTGTGGGTTTTTGTTTGAAACGAGTTCTCGTTTATCCTCTCCAAGATCAAGGACACTACTTTTGTTTTAGCCGATTTGTCTTTAAACGGTTGTTTTGTTCTTGCCAATTATTTACAATGTGGCGTATCAATTCTTTCCAATGGAATTTGTCTTGGTTGATGGCAACGTTGTCTAAAAAATCCATGTGACAGCTGTTCCTCGCGATAAACAGGACAAGATTATGCGTCAAAGCAGATAGAACACATTTACAAGCTGAAAACTTTGTAAAACACTCAAAGACTTTTAAGAAAGCTGAAAAATGCACAGATGAAATTTAGTCGCGTGCAGAGTGGAGCCATGTAAGTAAGGTCTAATCTCAGACAAATGCAAATATTTGTAAAAAAATGTGAGTCAAGTTCTTTTTCTTTTTTTTTAAACTAACTTTTTCTATATTTGAAAAATATTTTTCAATTAATTTTAAAAACACTAATATAAGCTCGAAATAGCCCCAGGCATTATAGTTTCTATGAAGCTGAGCCGTGCTCACCTTTCGGCGCAAATTGAAAAATGACGCGAAAACTGTTGTGGCCATTTCACATGGGGCTCGGGAAGAATTTAGTTTTTTTGCGCCCCAGTTTTTAAATAATATTTCATGATTGGAAAATTTTGAAGAATACAATACAATCTTAGTTTAGTTATTAATATTTTAGGTCGGCTATTTTTTTGATATTTTAGGTGTTGTGTGACACTGGTGGGGGGGGAGGGGTTAAAGAATTTGTTACACTTTGTGACAGGGGTTATTTTAGGTGTTGTGTGACACTGGTGGGGGGGGGAGGGGTTAAAGAATTTGTTACACTTTGTGACAGGGGGGGGGGTGTTCAAAAAGTTCTAGTTTACGTGACGTAATTATGCGATCTAACGGGACCGGAATATGGACGGGATTGTGGTCCCCCCCCCCCCGGTACTATAATACCAAGAACATTGTAAACAAACTACCATGGGGTTCCCACCAGGTTCAGTATCCAACATGGATATGGATCAACCGGGTCACAAGGATCGGGAACCCACATGGATCGGAATACCGACGGTATTGGGGTCCCATAGACATCCCACTGTGATTTGATCCTACCGGGATCAAGACCCCTCCAGATATTAGGATACATCAGATAACGGGATCCCATCAGGAATTGGGACCCGATCTGGTTTCCTCCCGGATCGGGACCCCATCGGGGAACGAAAGGTTTACACAATTTATTAGAAATGTGTTTTAATAAGAGGCAGATTTATTATTATCATTTTTAATAAGGCGGGGATTTTTTTTACACGGTGCTTACATTTAATGTTGATGTTAAGGCTGTAGAAGTTCCTTTGATCCGAATGCTATCCAGTGAAATGACGGGTATATCGGCTAGTATATATGAAAGTGAAGATTTGTTTATTTGTTCAACAAAGGCTTTTACATGGATTGATGGATCTTGAAAAAACTTGGCACATTATCCATCATTATTTAGAATCAAATAATGGGGTGTTATGAACTTTTTATAACTTTCAGTTTGGGGCCGGAGGCCCCGAATACGATTTTTTAATGAGTTATATAAATAAAATGACTAATTTGTACTCGTACATGAATAGACTGATCTTGACCAAACTTAGTACACATACACTTAATTATCCATATTCAAATACCGATCAGTACTGAACTCATAATATTCATTCCTCTGGGGCCGGGGGCCCCCATTTCATTTTTCTGATAAATATCAATAGGCCTAGACAACACTTTAGATTCTATGTGAATTGATTTATATATGCGCCTAGCTTGTTAGCAATACCCTTTGTTGTCCGCTTTGAAATATAGGTGGATTCAATACTAAGAATATCCAATCTAGAATTTTCCAGAAAGGTTCGATAACTTTAAATTGCTATATCTGTGGCATTATTACATAGAATTTAATGGGACACATTTTAAATACTAATGCCATAATTTATCTGAATGCTTTTTACGAAGCCCCTATTATAGGTCAAACTGATTCGGTACACTTATGGAATAGGCCCTGGCGTGGTCCCCTCTTTCAACTCAAATGCACTATAGTTATAAGTGCTCATTTAGTTTATAAGTTTACGTATTGGAAAAATAATTACTTACAAAATACATTTTTACAGACTTCAAGAAGGATATTTAATTTAATCCATAATGTTCCAGAAAGTTCTATATTGTTCTACTTGGATATATAATGATATATTAAAGCTTATTGAAATGTCAGTTTAGTTCTTTGCATTTCTATACTTTCCTGGGGATTTTATCTAAACTTGCTCTTTGTCACATATCAAATATAGAGATTTCTTTCGGATAAAGTATATTATTTATAAGTTAGGAGGAACAGGAATTAAAGGATGTATGATAGGTCATGCGCAGAGGTTAACAGGGAGAGTCTCGTGGACGTAAGTATGAAGTTGAATATTTAGAAGATCGGTGCTCGCCATACGTCTCATAGCATCGTATTACTTATTTCATAGAGCTGTGTGAATGCCATCTGTGAAGTAAGAAGACAATATCAATTATATTTCCTCCAATTTCGGAGACGTGTTTTATACAGTGTGATTTGTATCTAATAAATTCAAGTGATGCTAAATTCATTGAGTTCTGGCCCTCGTGCTTTTTAGGGGCCGTCCATCAAGTACGTCACGCTCCAGGGGGAGGGGGGGAGAGGGGTGTAAGATAGTGTGACAGTTTGTGACAGGGGAGGGGGGTTAAAATTGTCAAAAATAGCGTGACGTACTTTATGGATGGCCCCTAAGTAGTCATTGTCGTTTGTAAAATGTGCATAATTACTACAAGCAATAATTACAAGTACAAACAACATAATTATTACACAGTAATTACAACGTTATATCCTTCATAAACCAAAAAGGGGAACGAGGAAACGGGAACCCACCGGTAATGTGATTACATCAAGTTATGGGATCAAATAGGGCAAACGGGATCCCATTGGAAAATAGGATCACACCGGGAAATGGGACCACAAAAGGAAACGGGATCCAGTGGGACAGGGATCGCACCAGGAAACGGGATCCCACCTGGAAATTGGCACCCATCTGTATCGGAAACCCACTGGAATCCGGATTCTACCGGGATTGGGATCGGACTGGGAAACGGCATTCAACCATATTTGGAGTATTGGAGTATTGTATTGGAGCTGAAATGACACGCTAGGTTCCATCCCACTTTCTTTGAATGATATCTTTCACTCAATGATGAATCGGTCACTCAAGAATGGCATCTATCACTCGAGGATGATATCTGCTCGTCGAGGATGTTAGGATGAATGAAAAAGAGGGGACACTGGCGTTGAAGTGTTCAATACGGTGCTGTATTTTATTGTTATCAGGATAATTTCTGCTTCTTATTTTTAAAAGAAATCTATTCTAGGAAGTCCGTGTGAAGACCCCCAACAAACAACTGATGACGTTGTTTTCTGAATGGTCGGGGCATAATAATTCAAAGGAAATTAGTTTGCTTAAGTATCATTAAGCTGCCATCAGGATGATTTCAAGTTATCAACATGTTGCTGTGTTGGGATGTCGGAAATCTGAAATGAATTTCATTCAAATAACTGGAATTAGTAATTTAATCTAAATATAATCTGGTCAAAAAACCCGGTGTTGCAAGGGATGACATTGGGTAAAACAACAACGTCTACTGCCTTTTTATTTAACATTGACATTGTATTGTATGGCATCTTTCCGTCTGCGGGAGACGATAGATTATCTGTATTGCTTGGAGCTCTTGGTGTGGCTGGTGACACCAATCCTCGAATGACAGTCTCTGTTACATTTCCCAAACACGAATACGGTGGAGCAGTATTTACCGGCCTTCCTCCTTTTTGCAGCAGTTTCTGCCCTGTTTTGCTCCTCGGCATGTAGTGATCCTGCCTTCACGATGTCCCGCCATAAGGATCGATCCTCTGCCAGCTCCTCCAAGTTTGAGATGTCGATGTTGGCCGACTTCATGTCTCTTTTGCATATGTCTAAGTATCTCAGACGAGGCCGTCCAACTGACCTTTTCCCTGTCGCCAGCTCGCTGTATAGCACATCCTTTTATGTGCGACCAGGTTGCATTTGCTTGACGTGTCCAAGCCAGCGGAGGCTTTGGATTAACATGGCTGAGACGCTACACATGTTTGTTTGGGACAGAACATCCGTGTTGGGGACTTTGTCTTGCCATTTAATGTTAAGGATGTGGCGCAGGCAATTGAGGTGGAAGCCATTGAGCCTTCTTTAGTGCTTAGAGTATGTGGTCCACTACTCGCATCCATACAGGAGTGGGCTCAGTACACAGGCCTGGTACACCTGCAACTTAGTTCTTGTTGTGAGTTTGTCGTTTGACCAGACTCTTTTCTTCAGTCTGGCCATAACAGTTGCGGCCTTCCCTATTCTTCCACTTATCTCATCCTCCATTGAGAGGGTGCTCGATATGTTGGATCCCAGATATGTGAAACTGGCAACAGTATCCAAGTCGTATTCGTCGATGGCGATAGTGGGGAGGGAGCCAGTGCCCTGTGCCATAATGTTAGTTTTCTTTAGGCTAATTGTCAGGCCAAACTCTTTGCAGGCAGCGGATAGGCTGGATACGAGGCTCTGCAGGCCGTCTGCTGTGTGAGATACCAAATCGGCATCGTCCGCAAACAAGAACTCCCGCAGCATGAACTTTCTTGTTTTAGTCTTAGCTCTAAGGCGGGCAATGTTGAATAATTTTCCGTCAGATCTAGTGTGGATGTATATCCTCTCGCTGTTGTTCTTAAAGGCATACTGGAGTAGGATGGAGAAAAAGATTGCGAATAAAGTAGGAGTCAGCACGCAACCTTGCTTTTCTCCACTACCCACTGGAAAAGCTTTTGAAGCGGCACCGTTATAGCACACTGTGCCCTGCATGTTTTCGTGGAACTGCTTGATGATGTTAAGCAATCGTGTAGGGCAGCCTATCTTTTTGAGGATCTGAAATAGGCCGCTTCTGCTGACAAGATCAAAAGCCTTAGTGAGGTCGACAAACGCAATGTATAAGGGCATATGTTACTCCCTGCACTTCTCCTGCAGCTGGCGCAGAGAGAAGATCATGTCTATGGTTGACCTACCAGCGCGAAAACCAAATTGCGATTCTGGGAGTACACGCGATGCTAGGGTCTGTAGGTGTGTTAATGCAACTTGGGCGAAAGCCTTTCCAAATATGCTGAGTAGGGAGATTCCACGATAGTTGTTGCAGTCACTCTTTTCTCCTTTTTTGTGTGCAATGTAACGATGTTTGCATCTTTCAACTCTTGTGTTAGCTGTCCCTGTTACCAGCACAGAGTAAGGAGATCGTGCACGGGCCGTAATAGTACTCCTTTTCCACATTTGAGAGCTTCTGGTGGGATACAATCATTGCACCGCTCCAAACACTGGCACCAGTTAGATCTCATAATCACAAGACGCACACACCTGGACAGTGTCCTCCTCACACGCAGCAACCACAGCGCAGACTGCGACACTGATCATTCCTTAGTGGCTAAAAAGATAACACTACATCCAAAGAAACTGTATCACACTAAAAACGAGAGTAAACCACGCATAAACATCTGCTCCACCAAAAACCCAGAGAGAACAGAAGCATACACACATAGCCTACAAGAAGCTCTTGTACAAACGCCACCAATAGACACTATCGAGTCCAAATGGTCACATTTGCGGGACACTATCTATAATTAGGCTATCACGGCATTTGGAAAGAGAGAACGCAAAAGTGCAGATTGGTTCGAGGCCCATTGGCAGGAAATGAAACATGTCACCGATGCAAAAAGAAAGGCCTTCTTAGCTTATAAAGACAGGCTTTGCCCAGCAGTGCAGCAATCGCTTAAAAGCGCCAAGACAAAGGCCCATCAGGCAGCTTGCCACTACGCTAACACATACTGGCTCAATCTAAGCTCCAGCATACAATCAGCTGCTGATAGAGGTGATGCAAAGTCAATGCACGAGAATATAAAGCAAGCAACAGGCCCTCTGATCTCCAAGACTGCACCCTTAATGTCCAAATCAGGGGAAATTATTACTGATCGAGATAAACAACTAAAGCGGTGGATAGAGCACTACTTGGAAATATACGCAACGATAAACCATGTCTCAACCGCTGCCCTGGACGATATCCCAGACTTACCGGTCATGGAGGAGATTGATACCCTACCCACCACAGAAGAGCTACGTAGATCCATCGATTGTCTCGCAAGTAGGAAAGCCCCGGGCAATGATGGTAACCCACCAGAAGCTCTCAAATGTGGAAATATTGAAATTAAGCACAAAGTAAAAAAAAACACACTTATAGTAAAAAATATAAAAGAATCAATTTGTCTCCTTTAAAAACACATTTAAAATAACTTTTGTAAACTTTTCGTTCCCCGATAAGATCCCGATCCCAGAGGCATTCCAATCGGATACCGTTTCTTGATAAGATCCCGTTTTCGGATGTTTTTCCGTTATCAAGAGTGTTCTTGCCACTGTTTGGATCCCGATGCCGGTTGGATCACCATCCCGTTAAGATTACGATCCCCATTGGATCTCATGTCCTGTGGGTTCCCGATTCTTTTGGTATCCCGTTTCCCGAACTGATCCCTATCCCGATTGGTCCCATTTCGTTTGGATTACGATCCCAGTTGTATCATTAAACCAGTGTGATCCCGTTTCCAGGTAGGATCATCTTGCCAGAATGCGCCCCCCCCCTTTTCCCCGCACCCCGTGCACCATATTAGTTTTCGTGTGAGTTTTTCCCCATGTTGTTATCGTCGGAAGTTAGTCTCCAACTCACTGAACCGTGCCATGAACTGCGCAGTAAAAAAAAAAAAAAACACACCTATGGTAACCAGTGTGATCCCGTTTCCAGGTAGGATCATCTTGCCAGAATGCGCCCCCCCCCTTTTCCCCGCCCCCCGTGCACCATATTAGTTTTCGTGTGAGTTTTTCCCCATGTTGTTATCGTCGGAAGTTAGTCTCCAACTCACTGAACCGTGCCATGAACTGCGCAGTAAAAAAAAAAAAAAACACCCCTATGGCATGGGTGAGTGAACTCATTTACAATTTTGATCACGCTTCCAAAGATTTACCTCACTGGACTCGTTCAACACTTCATTGAAAAAGGCCAATGACCCATTACATAACCTAAACTATATACACTATTGTAGTATTAATAAAATTTCTATTTTATAACTCATTGTGTAATGATGGTTGAGAGGATCCTCTGTCAAACGTCGACCCTAGCCATAAATACTTGCGCCGACTACGGTAAAAGCTAATAAGCTTAGTCATACATTGGATATTTGTGTTTAAACGTACACACCCTTCAATGAATCGATCTCCCTTTACATTTTGTCATAACACATCACATACATTCTGGTTGCCATATTGCATGTAACGCGATTAAAAATTATGAATGTGCATTCACAATGGATGAAAATTAATTAACTGTATGCGGAATTATGCTAATTATTTTTTGTTGTATCACCGAAGAGGATCAGATTTCGTCCAAAATGTTATTATTTGAGTTAATTCAGAGAAACAGGTCATTACTCATTAGTTAACAAGACGCCCACAGCTCTACGTTCTGTAAAAACGATTCTGATGTTTTACATAAACTATGAATTTATGTGGTAACCCTAGCAAGCTTACGAACATCTGTGGAGAGGTTTCAAGTTGCAGAATTCGCGCTTCGTAGGTGACATTGACATGTGATGAACTAGCATTGCTCTGGTGTGAGAAGTAGTGTGAAGATTGGTGAACTTGGCAGGTGAAGTAGGAATAGTGATGAATGGTAAATTTGGAGTGTGACGTATTTAGTGCGATGGTTGATGAAATTGGAGTATGAAATAGGTATAGTAAAGATATTTGAACATGTCCTTAGAAGTAGGTAGTGCAAAGACAGGAGATCATGACGTAAAAAGTTCGTAGTGCGAAGATAGGTGAAGTTGACGAGTGTAGTAAATATAGTGAGAAGATTGGTGAAATGGGCGCGTAAAGAAGGAGAGCTAAAATTGGTAAAATTCGAGTGTAAAAAATTTATTACAAAGATTAATGACCTTGGTTTATGAAGTAGGTAATACGATGATTGGGTATCTTGGCGTGTGAAGTAGGTATTGAGAAGATTGGTGAACTTTGCGTGTAAAGTAGTTTGTGCAAAGATTAATGAACTTTGCGTATAAAGTAGGTAGTGAGATGATTGGTGAAATTTGCATGTAAAGTAGGTAGTGCGAAGATTGATGAACTGTAAGTGTAAAGTAGGTAGTGCATAGATTGGTAAACTTGGTGTATAAGGCACATAGTATAGAGATTAGTGAACTTGCCATGTGACGAAGGTGGTGCGAAGAATGGTGAACTTGGCGTGTGAAGTAGGTAGTGTGAAGATTTATGAACTATGCGTGTGAAGTAATTGGTGCAAAGATTAATGAACTTGGCGTGTGAAGTAGGTAGTGCAAAGATTGGCAAACTTGGCATGTGAATTTAGTAGTGAGAGGATTGGTGAACTTGGCGTGGGAAGAAATAATGCTCAGATTGGTGAACGTGTAAAATAGGTTGTGAGAAGACTGGTGAACTTGGCATGTGAAGTAGGTAGTGCGAAGATTGGTGAACTTGGCATGTGAAGTAGGTAGTGCGAAGATTGGTGAACTTGGCATGTGAAGTAAGTAGAGCTAAGATATGTGAAAAAAGCGGGTGAAGTAGATAGTGCGAACATTGGTGAGCTTGGCTTGCTAAGTAGTGTTTGCCTATAGAGAAATTAATTCAGAAGCCAATGCCTCTATTCAAACACTTGGATACCGCTATTAATACAGGTCAAATATAACTTTATGACTGTTTGAAAACGAACATCCTTTGTTATCGATATGCATTCTCAGATAACGCTCTATTATTTTGTGCCAAACAGCAGAATATTTAGAGATGTCTTGTCTAATCGTCATAAAATGCTAATTTGGTTTGTAATATGGTGATCATGTAACACCCAGAAAATGTTGAGTGACGAGATGAAAATTCATATATTTAATTTATTCTAGCATTACCATGTTATGAGATAATAAAATCGAGAAATGACTTTACAAAATACATAATCAGGTCTGCAGAAAGAAATTAACCTTATTTTACATCTCAACACAGACCAACAATGCATCCTGCGTACCTTCTTCTTGCGATGTTCCTCTGTCTTGGGACATGCTCAGCCGGTAATTATTTTATTTAACAACTGAGACAAAAAGACGTTTTGATCTAATTATTAGGCTAATAAACATTTCACTACAGTTCTAGGAGAAGACATTTACGACATCTTTGTTTTATAAGATTAAATTCATATTTAGTTTACAAAATAAATTCTTGATTTGCAATCCACTATGAAAGTCACATGCCATTTCTATGTTTCTCCAACCTTTAAGGTTCTGAAGTTGATGCTCGTCCGGTAGGATTGGGCGATACAAATGCTGAAGCAGACGAGAACTCTGATATCCCAAAAAATGAAACAGATTCCGTTGGCAACGGCGACGATGCCACTGACAAGTAAGTGCTGACTAACAATAGAGTGTTGAAGACCGGTGATGTTTTCAAATGATAAATCGCATGTTTACAGCAGATGTTGTTGGCAGATCCTAATAAAAATATTGTAATCTTGGATAAGTAAAAACAATCATTAAATTGACAAGTTTTGTCTTAGTAAATGATGGCGACGTGACAGGTTGTTATAAACTTTGAACTTTAAAACATCAGATTTGAAGGATGATGCTAAACCACTTTAAGGTTCACACACACACACACAATAGCGCAAGGGGGTGGGAGGGCGCTGAATATTTTTGATGGTATTTTTTAAAAGGAATGAGTTTCAGAGTTGAGGGAGAGGGGCGTGAAATGAATCGTGTCCCCTTATGCCAAACACTCTAGATACGACCCTTCCAGTGGTGTAGATGCCAAACACTCTAGATACGACCCTTCCAGTGGTGTAGATGCCAAACACTCTAGATACGACCCTTCCAGTGGTGTAGATGCCAAACACTCTAGATACGTCCCTTACAGTGGTGTAGATGCCAAACACTCTAGATACGACCCTTCCAGTGGTGTAGATGCCAAACTCTCTAGATACGACCCTTCCAGTGGTGTACAGTGGTGTAGATGCCAAACACTCTAGATACGTCCCTTACAGTGGTGTAGATGCCAAACACTCTAGATACGACCCTTCCAGTGGTGTAGATGCCAAACTCTCTAGATACGACCCTTCCAGTGGTGTAGATTCCAAACACTCTAGATACGACCCTTCCAGTGGTGGAGATGCCAAACTCTCTAGATACGACCCTTCCAGTGGTGTAGATGCCAAACACTCTAGATACGACCCTTCCAGTGGTGTAGATTCCAAACTCTCTAGATACGACCCTTCCAGTGGTGTAGAAAGGGGGAGGATGAGGCTGTTCATCTGGATGTAGCATTGTCTTTATATGCAAGTGTGGCATTTTCGAACAAACTGCAGGTTTTTGTGTCGTGAAAGGGATGGCGGTACAAATATTAGGAAGCCATTTACTGCACCAACAGTAGCTACGCCACAAGGTAATGTATCTATCAATACCAAAATGGGCGATTATTTTCATAGGGAAGAAGGGCCAAAATGAAGTGCGGCAAAGGATCTTCATCTTAATGTTTTTATTATTTGAAAATTTAGCGGAGTATTACTAAGAATACATAAATTGAATGTTTCTATTGTACTATTTGAACGGAGAAGTACATTTTACTGTGCGTTTTTTTGCGGTAGGCATTATAGTGCCCAGTGTCATAGATGAACTGAATTGACTCCGGTTGTGGTGTTCACCAGGGTAATCAGTTGACAAAAGGTTATAATCAACCACGTACAGTAACATTGATCAGAGTGAGGGAAGGGGTTGCCGAAATTTAGGGTCTTTAAGACAGTCAGGAACATTCTAAATCCAGGATTGCGTTTAGGCGTATATTTGAATATGTTGTTTTTTAAAAGGCAATTTTGAGCAGGCATTTTAAACTTTCGGGTGGGAAGTACCAAAATTATCCATAATAATAATCAAAGAGATCTTCCATTCCGCACCATCGGGACATAGGCTAATTTCATTCCAATTGTTTCACTCTTAAGAGTACGCTTTTGCCCTAGATTATTCTCGCCTCTTATTCTTTTCTACAAATTCAAAAGTAAAGCATTTGATTTATCACATATCTCAATTTATTTTCCAACCGACTACATTTTATTTGAGAGCAACGGGAAAGATCCTGGTTTAAAAAAATGTAGTCTTCACTTAACCTAAGAACAATCGTGTGCGCACAGCACCACTAGAACCATCGTGTGCGCACAGCACCACTAGAACCATCGTGTGCTCACAGCACCACTAGAACCATCGTGTGCGCACGGCACCACTAGAACCATCGTGTGCGTACAGCACCACTAGAACCATCGTGTGCGCACAGCACCACTAGAACCATCGTGTGCGCACGGCACCACTAGAACCATCGTGTGCTCACAGCACCACTAGAACCATCGTGTGCGTACAGCACCACTAGAACCATTGTATGCGCACAGCACCACTAGAACCATCGTGTGCGCACGGCACCACTAGAACCATCGTGTGCTCACAGCACCACTAGAACCATCGTGTGCGTACAGCACCACTAGAACCATCGTGTGCGCACAGCACCACTAGAACCATCGTGTGCGCACGGCACCACTAGAACCATCGTGTGCTCACAGCACCACTAGAACCATCGTGTGCGCACAGCACCACTGAAACCATCGTGTGCGCACGGCAACCCCTACGACTGCAGAGTGTCTCGGATATTTAAGGGTTTCAAAAGAAGAGATGAAGATATATGGGGGAACAAACAATCAAATAAAAAAAACTAAAATTGTAAAATCTGGCTTTTATTTTTTTATTTATATTATTTTTTGTGAAAGCTACTAAATTATTAATTGAATGTTCAAAAAGAATTAATAAAAATAATTAAAAAGGATTTCGTCACTAAAAGGCACTGCAAAAATCATTTTATAAGCCGTATAAAAATGAAAAAGAAAAACTTTCTTATACTAATTAGACTACCTTTTCTAAATATTTCCAATCTTTACCAGAGTCAATTTGACAATTAAAAACAGTTAAATAGGAATGTCTATAAATTGTATGGCTTTGAAAACTGATAATTTTTTTTAAATTGTATATAAGCGGCATAAATATTCTAAGAAGACATGTATTGTGTACAAAATACATTATACATTCATTAACATATGTTGTATCTAAAGCGAATAAAGTATAATTCCCCAATATTCAGTGAAATGAAACTTTTATTTGGAATTTCAAATTACTATAACTTTCTTCACATAAATTACAATTTGCCTCTCCCCTATATGCTTTTAAATATTTTAAACTAAATCCACAGTAGTTGGTTTAAATTGATGATTTAGGCATACGAGATTTTTTTTCTAAAACTAGTACTAAAAGAGGCATTGCATGGAATTTTAATTCAGTGGCAACGTAGTCTTTAAACATGTGAAGTTGCAAACAAAAAATCAATAAAAATAGCGATATACGTGAACAACAATTAAGACTTGAGCGGCCAGTACCATATTTGTAACCGAATATTCTAAAAAGATTAGTCTTCAATATACTTTTCAACCAATATATCCAGCACTTGGATTTTTAAAGATTCAACTACTTGTAATAGGTTAAAGACATCAGTTACTATGCTTTTTAATCACTTTAATCATTTTTAATTTTAAAAAAATGTTGTTATATTATTGTAACGGTACCCATTTTGCTCCAGGGGCACTTTTGACTTTACCCATGGGGGGAGGGGGGGGAGGGCCCTTCCGGAGAAATGGCTGAAAGGGAACTTGGGTACCAACCTTTGTTTTGACAACATGTGATTAACGCACTTGTCCCACCAACCCTAGTTATGGCATCTTGGGTTTACCACACTTAATGCCACCAACCCTAGTTATGGCATCTTGGGTTTACCGCACTAAATGCCATTAACCCTAGTTTTGACAAAAATAGTTTACCACACTTAATGCCACCAACCCTAGTTTGGACAACATAAGTTTACCACACTTAATGCCACCAACCCTATTTTTGACAACATAAATTTACCACACTTAATGCCACCAAACCGAATTTTGACAACAATAGCTTACCTCAAACGTTTGGGTGCTGGATGGCCGAAACTGAGCACAAATTATTAAGTTGGTGGTCTGGAGTTCATATCCAACCAGAGCCGAGTCAAGCAAAAACACCATCAGCACCCCGTGTAGATGGGACTCATTAACCTTGGATGGCAAGTTCAACTCATCTAAGAGAAGGAAACTGTGAAATCAAACCCGGAGATGGAGTCCCGAAAGGCGGATAACATTGGTACAATGAAACATTCCAACAACTCCTGCGACGTCACTGGTGCCAAGCTGTATCATCCAATGATGTTCCCTTGGGTTACCCAGTGGCGTGGAGAGAGGCAATTAGCTTTTGGGAACCAGCTTGAAGTATAATCCCAGGCCATGTGGATTTAGTCCTCCGAAGCCCACTCCATCGTCAAATTGTGACGGACGGATTCCAGCAAAAAAAAAAAAAAAAAAAAAAAAAAGTTTATCACACCAACCCTAGTTTGGACAACATTCGTTAAAGGCAGTTAATGTTACCAACCCTAGTTTGGACAACATTTTTGAAAAATAATAACAGTCTAATTAATGCCAAGATCGTAGCATCTGAATAATCTTGATGCAATAATACATTATTTTTCTCTAGTGCAATTTGCATGTATGCCAAATCCGAAACTGTTCTGATTGTATTTTGCTATTTTTAAAGGTTCAACTTAAAGGTTTCACTTATTTTTGAAAATAAGTTTGTATTAAAGATCATATTATAAGCAATGTAGTTTAATTTAGGAAGATTTAATTCTCAAAAATTTTGTTTAAAACTTTTTTATTCTTGTATAGTTCTCTCAACCCTCGACTAGAAGCAAAGGTGAGTAAATTAAAGGAAAACCAGCTTTTACTATTTGACATAAACAGTATTTATTTAACACATTTATTATGAAGAAATTGAAATACATTTTTTGACTAGATGCCCAATTAAATTAAATACACAACGAAGTTGTTGCGATGTTTACATTATCTTTTGACATTTCGTAAACAAACAAGGAGATAAAAATGTGGAACGGAAAAATTGGAACATGTTTATATAATTGAGCCAAATAATCAATTATGATCTGTTACATAATCGACAGTTTCAATTCAATTTTGTGATATTAACGCTACAATTTTATCGTATTGAGAAATACATTGTAAGTTTTCATTCAAGAAAACATTTAATATCTACAGAAATAAGAAAACAAAACTGTATAAATTAAAATGTTTTACAACTATATGTAGCTTATAACTTACATTAAAACATTGATTAAAAAAAACAAATATAGAATGTCTTTCAAATATTTGTAAATTGATAGTAAATTGATTGTTGACAATGCAAATGCACATTTAACCAAATATTCTTTGTACTTTTTCGAACATTTGACATTATAAATCAGAATAAAACAGGGGGGGGGGCGGTGTCTATACTCCCTCCCTGAATGATGGAAGCTAAATATCCTCGCAACGCGCCTCCCCCGGACGTAGGTCAATTCTGACACTCCTGAATGGCATTTATTTCAATTATTTATTTTATTTTAGTAATAATAATTTTAAAAATTACAGTTTAGTTTTTTAAACGTTGCCGTCCTTTCAATACCGATGTTGATAACAAACAACGACAATTTCCGTTAAAGCGCAATAGCTCTTTATTTTTCCTCAAATCAAATTACGAAATCAAGAAATGAAAAACATTGCGTTTTAAAATGCAATTTATTAGAGATATAATGTGTATTAATTTCTAATTGATTTTTTTTTTACAAAAGTGAGGATTCTGCTATGTGCCGTTAGGCTTGGATTGTCCAAAATGTGTACTATTTGGACTATAATTACTTTAGTATACGATTTTTTTTTTCTATATTTCCAATATTACATGGATTATATGGAGGAGTTCAAAACCCAGCACGGGGAGTGGGTGTTGGGTTATGACCCCTAACTAAGATTGGAATAAAATAATACCTAGAACCACCCTACCCCCACTTAGTATAAACCACTCGATTCACTGACACAAGATTTACCAAAATTAACTTTTGATATTTTTAAACATTTTATTTTACAGGCTGGTCCCGTCAAAAGAGCACTTTTTCCTTATTATACTTATTATGGCTGAATTTAATTAGATGGAAAACCCTTTCGGACTGAAATAAGTCAAGAAACGATTTAGCTTTAGAGAATGAATTTTCTGTTTATCTTTTCAGAATAAATTAAGTCCAATTAAGTAAACTGTTTTTTTATGAACGTTTTATTAGTTTTCAAAATAGATGACAAAACAAAATTAAACAGAAACATGAAAACTTAAATGTTTGTTGTTGTGTTTTTCATTTGCGTTGATTGTTATATTGTTATGTTATAAGGTAAACCGTCATGTTTGGTTGATGTGGCTGGGAGATCAAAAAGTGTCATTTTCCGGTGCAGCTGTAAACATTTTGTCCTCAGTGGATCTGTTCTTGTTAACTTGGGTGTCTTAGTAATGTATGCAGTTAATTCTATCGCAGATACTTTTAATCTTCACGGGGTTTTCTTTTATAAACGTCATGAAAGGCTGTAACGGGTTGATAAATGACACACGTTTTAAGCTACTTATTTCACAAAGACCCTGGCCCAACTCCCACATTCCATTTACAATAAATCCGTCGGGCTCAGGGGTATATCAGCACGACGACGACACCATCGGTTAAGGCAAGTGACGTCATCATCACAGTGGTGATATCGCTGTTGCTTGAGACGTCATTTCCGATGTTTTTAACGCAGCCTGCCAAAGCTGTGATGACCGCGGTGTTGGCGATGATGTTTAAGTTGTCAATTATCAAAATGTCACAGTAAATATGATTGAAAAGTACAGTTAAATATAAAATCATCTCCATTTTTGGGGCTGAAAAATCTGTCAATGTTCATTCGCAATATACACTCTTGGATATCACAAACTGTGTAACCGCTGGAAAATAAATGAACAACTAATAAATTTATAAATAGATTATTTTAATATTTAAAGAATAAAAATTGTGAATCTCTGAGCTGTGATATTGATTTTAGTTCAAGCTCATCTCTGGTAAAAGTGTTTTGATAAAAACAATACACCTATAAATCTTATTGTAATTCGTGATTTTTCAGAGGCTATGGACTCAATTCTGATAATATGGTATTTACGTTTTATTTCAACTGGGTGAGTCAATTTCCAAACAAATTGATATTTTTTTCTTTACTCGTACATTTTCTAATCGAAAAATTTTGGACGAAGAGATTTTATTTCAAAGACAAATATAAATGGTCATAGGAAGATGTGTATATCTTGTGTCTGGTCATAGAAAGGTGTCATAGGAAGGTGTGTAGATGTTGCTTCTGGTCATTGAAAAGGGTCATAGGAAGGTTTGTAGATGTTGTGTCTGGTCATAGAAAGGTGTCATAGGAAGTTGTGTAGATGTTGTGTCTGGTCATAGAAAGGTGTCATAGGAAGTTGTGTAGATGTTGTTTCTGGTCATTGAAAAGGGTCATAGGAAGGTGTGTAGATATTGTGTCTGGTCATAGAAAAGAGTCTTTGGAAGGTGTATAAATGTTGTGTCTGGACATAGAAAAGGGTAATAGGAAGGTGTGTTGATTTTGTGTCTGGTCATTGATAAGTGTCATAGGAAGGTGTGTCGATGTTGTGTCTGTTCATTGAAAAGTGTCATAGGAAAATGTGTAGATGTTGTGTAATTTCATAGAAAGAGTCATAGGAAGGTGTGTAGATGTTGTGTAATTTCATAGAAAGAGTCATAGGAAGGTGTGTAGATGTTGTGTAATTTCATAGAAAGTGTCATAGGAAGGTGTGTAGATGTTGTGTAATTTCATAGAAAAGTGTCATAGGAAGGTGTGTAGATGTTGTGTCTGGTCATAGAAAGGTGTCATAGGAAGGTGTGTAGATGTTGTGTCTGGTCATAGAAAAGTGTCATAGGAAGGTTTGTAGATGTTGTGTCTGGTCATAGAAAGGTGTCATCGGAAGTTGTGTAGATGTTGTGTCTGGTCATAGAAAAGGGTCATAGGAAGGTGTGTAGATGTTGTGTCTGGTCATAGAAAAGTGTCATAGGAAGGTGTGTAGATGTTGTGTCTGGTCATAGAAAGGTGTCATAGGAAGGTGTGTAGATGGTGTGTCTGGTCATAGAAAAGTGTCATAGGAAGGTTTGTAGATGTTGTGTCTGGTCATAGAAAGGTGTCATAGGAAGTTGTGTAGATGTTGTGTCTGGTCATAGAAAAGGGTCATAGGAAGGTGTGTAGATGTTGTGTCTGGTCATAGAAAAGTGTCATAGGAAGGTTTGTAGATGTTGTGTCTGGTCATAGAAAGGTGTCATAGGAAGGTGTGTAGATGTTGTGTCTGGTCATAGAAAAGTGTTATTGGAAGGTGTGTAGATATTGTGTCTGGTCATAGAAAAGAGTCTTTGGAAGGTGTATAAATGTTGTGTCTGGACATAGAAAAGGGTCATAGGAAGGTGTGTTGATTTTGTGTCTGGTCATAGAAAAGTGTCATAGGAAGGTTTGTAGATGTTGTGTCTGTTCATTGAAAAGTGTCATAGGAAAATGTGTAGATGTTGTGTAATTTCATAGAAAGAGTCATAGGAAGGTGTGTAGATGTTGTGTAATTTCATAGAAAGAGTCATAGGAAGGTGTGTAGATGTTGTGTAATTTCATAGAAAGTGTCATAGGAAGGTGTGTAGATGTTGTGTAATTTCATAGAAAGAGTCATAGGAAGGTGTGTAGATGTTGTGTAATTTCATAGAAAGAGGTCATAGGAAGGTGTGTAGATGTTGTGTAATTTCATAGAAAGAGTCATAGGAAGGTGTGTAGATGTTGTGTAATTTCATAGAAAGTGTCATAGGAAGGTGTGTAGATGTTGTGTAATTTCATAGAAAGTGTCATAGGAAGGTGTGTCGATGTTGTTTCTTGCCGTTAAGATCTGTAACGAAATAGCGCACATAAAACTCTACAACTACTTATTGCAACTGATGGACAAGCAAAAAATGCTTGTTGCAAACGAGACTTTTTTGCTCATAAAAAGCGGGAAAATCCCGTACTGATATCGAGTCATAATTATTTATATCCCAGTTTTATAGCCATCTGATTGTTGCAAAACTCAGTGATCACCCGACAAATGACCGTCATAAAATGAAATGAATTAACATTACGCCATTGGACATTTTTGTGATTTCTGAAATCTCTCTCTTTCTGATATTGTTTTTTATAAATCATTTTTAAACTGATCATGTTGAAGATTATCAAAATTCTTGGAGTCTCACTTGCCTGTTTTCTTAATGAACTCAAAGACATCATTGAAACTATTTTGCTGCTTTATCGGGAACTTTTTTGACAAAAGGATTTCAAAATTTAAATTGCAAGAGAATTAGATAAATCTTTTAAAAGTAAATACATCTTTCCTCCTTTAAATAAAAAAAAATATACGGAAGAAGCAAAATATCGTGCGTATTAAGTTGAAGATGAAAAGTCCGTTTGATATTCGTGGAAGTTGCAGAAATGCAAGAGGAGCTCATCCAAAAACCATACCGACCAGGATAAAAGTTGAAAATTTGGAATCAGATCCAAAGGGTAGGATATGGAAGGTGGTTAGGGTGTTGTCATTACACTTGGAAACTTGCAAATAAATCACTTATAAATATGAACATATTTCATTAATGCATGCAGAATATTTGACCTATTAACAAGCTTATTTATCTGACAAGGTTGCTAAATAATTATACCTATTTGAAAAGCTTAGTTGTACATAGGCTGTTACTGAATAAATAAAAAATACAAAGTTTCATTTGGTATACTGTATTCCTAATGCAGCAAAATGTTGTGTGATCAATTGGAAATTCATATATATAATTAATTTCAAGGATTAATATGTCATGAGATATTAAAACCGCTAAATGACTTTACAACATACATAATCAGGTCTGATGCAGTACATAAAATGGAAAGAAATTGTCCTTATTTTACATCTTTAAAAGCTGACTCAAAATAAATCCTGTGTCCATCCTTCTAGCGACGTTTCTCTGTATTTGGGCATTCTCAGCCGGTAAATAGTTTTTTTTAATAACTCAGACAAAAAGACGCTTTGATATAATTATTAGTCTAATAGACTTTTGACTACAGTTCGTATAGAAGACAATTAAGTCATCTTTGTTTTAAAAGATTTAATCAGTACTTAATTTACGAAATAATTTCTTGATTTGCAATCCACAATGAAAGTCAGACGCCATTTCTATATATCTCCCCCATTTAAGGTTTTGAGGTTGATGCTCGTCCGGTAGCAATGGACGATAGAAATGCTGAATCGGACGAGAACTCTGATATCCCAATAAATGAACCAGATTCCGTTGGCAATGGCAACTATGCCGCTGTCAAGTAAGCACTAGCTAACAATAGAGTGTTGAAGACCAGTGTTGTTTTCAAATGATAAAACTCATGTTTCAAAGCACATTTTTTTTCATATCCTGATGTAATATTGTATTTTCGGAAAAGTTAATTGTTTTATATCTACATTTGTGTTGTTGTATTTAATTAATGCATGTCAATTAATTATTTCAGATTTTTATTAATTGTATGTACAGCGTGGTGAGCCCAGCCCTAGGCTGGGGTACCACGCTGTATAAAACCACGTATAATAATAATAATAATAATTACAATAATAATAATAATAATAATAATAATTAGTCTTAGTAAATGAACGTTCCATGACGTCACTGGTAATTATAAAGTTTAAACTTGAACACACGAGATGCGTAGCATCAGTGCCGTCTCAAGGCATGGGCACAGTGGGCACTTGCCCCAGGGCCTCCGCGCTTCTGGGGGGCCCCTTGCTTCTAGGAGACTCACTCTTATAAAGGCATCATGTTTCAAATATTATTAATGAATATTGAAAAGTTTGGGCAATTAAATTTGATTTAAAAATCAGTGGACAGCACGATTCACAATTTTAACGCACGATTTTATCGGCATATTTCAAAATAAATAATAGAAATGCGAGTCACAAGTTGGATAATTTTTAAATGTTTAATGAGGAATAACTCTCGTCAACAAATTTTACTTCTCTCAGATAGGATTCCAAAAAAAATAAAGTTAGAGTATATGTTTACAAGCATGGTAGACACAGATGTTGGTCCCGGGCGGTAATAATCCTAGATACGCCTCTGCTCCGTAATGAAATTAGTGGAGAAAAATCTACCCTAGCACCAGTTAAAGTACTACTGAATTTAATTGGCATTATATCAGGAATTTGTAGGTCACCAATGAATAATTCTTTTTAAAAGTAACTTTATTTTTAAATAACAGAAACAAAACCAAAATAACTTTGTATTTTTTTTCAAGTTCTTAGCTCAAATACAAAGATCGATTTTATTAATGTCACCATTTCTATTGATCATTTCCCGGTGTTTATTTTTAGCGGGGCACGTGTCAGTCTGAAGGGACAAACAAATCCATTTTTTTTTTTTAAATCCCTGTATCTTTTAAACGGATTGCGGCTATTATTATAGAAATATTTGTAACCAATGAATACATTTCGACGTGTTTAACCCCTTAACCGGGAATAAAAAATTAGTTTTATAATTGGAGCACAGAAGATAAAAAGAGCTGGGGAGACAAGGAAAACGAGCAAACTTGCAAAATTAACATCTTGGTTAATGCCACTCGAAATATCAGTGACTAATGCAGCTCATCAAAATAAAAGAGCCTCATCTACATCCTCTATTGGATCCAGCCACATAGTTCCAGACAATACCATCACCTGTTTCCTCTGCTGGGGACATTGTAAAAATTGAAACACACAAATCTATGTCAGAAAACGAGAGTGTGTGATTCACCACACAGATCCCGGCTTTGGAATATTAAGAAGACTTGTCTAGTAGAGTACTGAATTCGCGGTGGGCCATCATTGTGTCAGAATCATGACTGCAACCTTTCAAACTCAGGCAGAGCTGGGGAAGAGAGAACTAAGACAAATTATTTCTCAAGAAATATGTTCAAACGTGAACTGCGGAATGGCGAGTATGTAAAACTTGAATGGCTTCTCTATTCACCACACCAAGGTGGTTTGTATTGTTTTGGCTTCTCTATTCACCATACCAAGTTTTTTTTTTTGCGTGCCGTCTATTGTCCATAAAAGTATTTCCCTTTTGCTATATCAGGATTTAAGTACTGGAAACATAACAATCTAATTGTAGAACATGAAAATGGAGTAGTGCATCGCAAGGACATGACTGCATATTTTCTTCGACTGAAAGAAGCTCGGTGTTTAGGTCCCTTATTAATCAAAGACCATAGGTCAAATCTGGAGTACTGGCATCAAGTTCTGACTCGTGGGGTTTATGGCGTTCGCTTCCTTGCCTCCAGAGGTTTGGGTCAAGCTATTGGGTCAGTAAACAATGGGAAATGTTTAGGTATTTACAGCTGCTGGGTGAATTTAACCTTTCTTGGAAGGGTATCTCAAACTGGAAATGCTTGAAAGGTAAACACATCATAACTGTCGGCAAATGTTTGATAAACATTTATTGATCTAATGGGACAACATGTCCTTTGTGCTATTCTGGAAGAAATTAATGAGTCAAAGTATTATTCAATAAGTTATGACTCCACTTCAGACATTTTACACATTGATCAACTGACATTTACGGTCCGGTACATTCGAAGATGTAAGTCTGCGGAACATTTTATCATTATAATTTCCATATTTTCCCATGGAGCAAAGGATCTAGCAGACACTGTTTATATCAAAGGATCTAGCAGACACTGTTTATATCAAAGGATGTAGCAGACAACTATTTGGGTTTCCTGAATGAGAACAAAATTCCGCCTTCAATTTACCGTGGTCCACCATATGACAAGGCTTATAATAAAATGGAAAAACTGATAATTTATCAAAATCTGGGACGAATTACCTTTGGAGCCCCATTACGGCACTAATAGTAGCCACTAGGCATACCAAAATGGGAACTACTTTTCATCGGGAAGAAAGGAGGAAATCGAAGCCACCAAAGGAGCCCCATTACGGCACTAATAGTAGCCACTAGGCATACCAAAATGGGAACTACTTTTCATCGAGAAGAAAGGAGGAAATCGAAGCCGCCAAATGATCTTGATATTGATTGTTTTTTATTTTATTATTTCAAAATCAAGAGGTGGATTTTTAAGTATACTTTAATTCAAAGTTCCTATTATATTTTTTGAACATAGAAGAATATTTTACAGTTTTTTTACTTTCCGGGAGTCATTATGGCGCCCAGTGCCCTACATAAACTGAATTCACTCCGGTTGTGGCGTTTACCAGTCTCACCATTTGGCACAAGGTTATAATCAACCTGCTACTATAACATTGATCAGCTTGAAGGAGGGGGTGCAGAAATTTAGGGTGTTAAATATAGTCATGCAAAATAAAATGCAGAAGTGCATTTAGTCGTAAATATGAATTTGTTGTTTTTTCATAACGTTTTGAGGTTGCATTTCAAACTCTCGGGTGGAAAGTATCGAAATTAGAAATAATAACGATCAAAGACATCTTAAATTGAGCACCAGCGGGACGTAGAATAAATTCTTTCCAATTGTTTGTGTCACATTTGAGAGTACGCCTATGTCCTAGATTATCCCCCCCCCCCTTTATTCTTTCCGATAAATTGAATATTAAAGAATTCCTTTTATCACACATCTGAATTAAGTTTTCAACAATTTACACTTAATTGGAGGGTAACGGAAAAGGTCCTGGTTTAAAAATGTAGGCTTTACTTAACCTTAGAACCATCGTTTTAGCACCTCAACACCTACGCTATTTTTTTAACTACAGTCTTAGGGATTGGACACACACACACACATTATACAACTAAAATTATGAACCTGGATTTTATTGTTTTATTTATATTATTTCTTGGTGATCGCTAATTAATTATTAATTGAATGTTCAAAAAGTATTAATAAAAATAATTTAAAAAACTTTCGCCACTAAAAAGCACTGTGCGCATAATGTTTTATGCCGTATGTAAATGGAGAAAAAAAACAACAACAAAAAAACTTATTTATAATAATTTGACTAACTTTTCTAGATATTTCCAAATTTTACCAGAGTCAATGTTAAAAACAAACAAAGTTAATTAGGAAGTCTACACTATATACTTTTGGGGTTTTGAAAACTGATCCTTTTTATACTATTACAACAGCTCCATAAAATATTTTAAGATGACGTGTATTGTTTACGAAAGAATTAAATATTTATTGATCTGTTATTGTATCTAAGGCAAATATAGTATAATTTTCTCAATTTCAGTACATTGAAATTTTATTTGGAATTTCAAATTACTTTATCTTTCTTCAGATAAATTATAAATGGTTTCTCTGGTATAATTTAATATTTTAAACTAAATCCACGGTATCCATTTTAAATTGACAATTTGGTAATTTTTTTTTTCTATAGCTGGAACTAAAAATGGAATTGGCCTGAGAATCGAAATGCTAGTTCACAGAAAAAAATTTCTTAGCATTTACTGGAGTCTTGTCAAAAAAAATAATGATTAAAAAATAATCGAAAATAGATAGGATAGTTGGTTTATTTTTTGATTTAAGCCATAACATATTTTATAATTATCACCTATCCCTGCATTAAAAGTCATGTTTTTACAATGAACTATAATTTGAAACCAGATTTGCACAATGCACATTTCGGATACTTGACCAAATTTTTTTAAAGTTTTAGACCTTTATGTGTATTTACATGTTGTTTTTTTTTAAATTCAGTATTAATAAAGTCTTTCAAATTTGTGAAGTTGCAAAAAATAACTCGGTAAAAATAGCGACACATGCCAACAGCAGGAAGTAATTCTGGAGCGGCCATTTTGATGTTTTTATAACCAATTGCACTAACAAGATTAGTCTTAAATATAAGTATCATTAAATATTTTGACCCTGTCGATATTTTATAGATTCAACTAATTGTAATCGTTTCAAGGCACCAATGACTATAATATGCTTTTAAAACATTTAAACAATTTAAATAAAAATATATTTTCGTTATGTTGATGTAACGGTACTCATTTTGCTCCAGGATGGCACGTGGCTTTCCCTGGCCGGGGGGGGGCGGAGGGGGGCAGTGCCCTTCCGGAGAAATGGCTGAAAGAAACCTTGGGTGTTCCACAAACCCATGTTTTGACAACATTCTTTAACGCACTTGATGCCATCATCAACCTTAATAATGACGACATGTGTTTACCGCATTTGGGGTCAACACCCCTCGATTGGAGCTGGTGCGGGAAAGTTTGCACATATATTTAATGCAAGAAATGCTACTGCTTAACATTTAAGCTAAAACTAACAACAGGTTAATTGTTTTCAAGTTCGCTGTATCTGAATGCTATTTCTAAAATTATAGAATCTTGATGCTAAAACATATTATTTTACGCTAGTTAAATTTGCATGTCTGCGAAATCCGAAATTGTTCTGACTGTATGTTGCTATAATTGCATATTTTAAAATAAGTTTGCACTATAGATCAGAGATTAGTAATTTAATTTTAATTTAGAAGGATTTAATTAACACAAAAATGTTTTGTTTAACCTTTTTATTCTCTTATAGTTCTCTCAAAACTCGTCGGGAGATAATAGCGGCAATGGTGAGTAAGTTAAAGGAAAACTAGTTTCACTACTTGACATAAAAAGTATTCATTTAACAAATGTATTATAAAGAAGTTGAAATAAGTTGTATTGACTAGATGCCCAATTAAATAAAATACACAACGAAGTTCTTGCGATTGAAACGTTCTCTGTTGGTGTTTCGAAAAAAAAAAAAAACAGAAATAAAAAATGTGGAACTGTTTAATCTGTCAGCTTTATCGGAAAATTTAAACATGTTTCTAATTTAGCCATTTAATAAATTATGATATATTACATAATTGACAATTGTAATTCAATTTTGTGACGCTATAGCTACAATGTTATCTTACTGAGACAATTATTGTAAGCTGTCATTCAAGAAGAAATTTAATATCTACATAAATGAGAAAGCAAAATTGTATTTATTAAAATGTTATATATATATATATATATATAACTATATATGGCTTAAAACTTAAATTATAGCTATGATAAAAAACAAACAAAGAATTTCTTGTAAATATTTTACAATTAATAGTAAATTTATTTAAAAAAAAAAAATAAAAAAAAAAAAACAAACAAACAAACACGTCTCGTAATGACCTAGGTCAATCTAACATTCCTGTATGTAATTTAATTATGTTTATTATATTGTATTAATAATACAAAAAATTTACACTTAAGTTGTTTTTTAAACAATGCCGTCCTTTCAATACAGATATTGATAACAAACAATGACCATGTCCGTAAAAGCAGAATAGTTCTTTATTTTTCCTCAAATCAAATTACGAGTTTCAGAAATGGAAATTATTTTTTTTTTAATTTAATTTAGCCGGCTTATAATGTGTATTGAGCTTTATTTTTTTCTCTCCAAAAATGAGAATTCTTATAGGTGGCGTTAAGAATCGATTGTCCAAACTGTGTACTATTTGGACTATCATTACTTTTGGATTTGATTTGCTTCATTTCCTATATTTCATTGAATATCCGGAAGAGTTCAAGTCCCAGCACGGGTGGCGGGGGTGTGGTTTATAAACCCTAACTAAGATTGGAATAAACTGATTCCTAGTAACCCCTCATACTGCATAGTACGGGACATTATCTATATTGTAAATCCCCCGACTGACTGACTAGAATTAACAAATTAATCTTTGGTATTTCATTTTTTTTTTAAATTACAGGCTGATACCTGGCGACCATATCTACTGCGTAGAGAAGAAGACAGAGACAAATAGATAAGGAACGCCTCATGAAAATTAAGTAGCATATAAATAGACGGAAAGCATGATCAGACTGAAACAAGACCAGAAATGATCCAGCTTTCAAACAAACATTATCAGTTTATCTTTTTCAGAATGAGACTAGTCCTATTAAGTAAATTCTTTTCCTTAACATTGTATTAGTTTTCCAAATACATGACAAAAATAATTAAACAGAAACAGGAAAACTTAACAATTTTTTGGTGTTTTTCATTTGCGTTGATTGTTATCTTGTTATGTTTAATATCGTTATGTTATTATATATTGTTATTTTATTATATATTGTTATGTAATTATATTGTTATGTTATTATATTGTTGTGTTATAATATTCTTATGCTATTTTATTGTTGTGTTATAACATCGTTATGTTATTTTTTAGTGTTATGTTATTTTATTGTTTTGTTATTTTATATTGTTATGTGATTTTTTGTTGTGTTATTATATTATTATGTTATTATATTGTTATATTATGATGTATTGTGATGTTATTTTATTGTTTTATTATATTGTAATGTTATTATATTGTTGTTTATTTCATGCTATTATATTGTTTTGTTATAATATTTTTTTGTTATTTAATTGTTATGTTATTTTATAGTGTTATGTTATTTTATTGATATGTTATTTTATAGTGTTGTGCTATTTTACTGTTATGTTATATTATTTTATTGTTATTTTACTATTATTTTATTGTTATTTTACTATGATGAGTTTGTTGCCCCAGATATCACTTTTTCTTTATAAGGATATGCGGCATTTTAAAACAACTGCAAAATTTTTATCGTGAAAGGGAGCGACAAAATTATTTGGCCCCAATGGTGCAAAGAATAGTAACTACGCCTCTAGGCAATGTATCTCTCGTTATCAAAATCATCGATAACTTTCATCGGGGTATAGTTTAGAAATCGAGGTCACCGTTGAATCTTGTTGTGAACTATATTTAAGGGCGTGAATTTTTGGTATGGAAAAGATGTTTTTTGTAAAGAGTATATGGATAACTGTATCTGTATGCGGAGATTGTATAATGTATCTGGATAAGGGGCAATGACGCAATATCGCGTAGTGTTTGAGAATGGCAAGAGTAACATAAATGTTGATGGCAATGTGGTTTAGTAATCGAGCTGTTCAGATAATATAAAAGATGATTTTGATTCATGAAGCAATGTTTCGTTGAGTGATTGTAACCGTTTGACAACGAAGTTAATGAACTGACAATACCTGGTTCGTAACATTTGGGAGGCCTGTCCCTGGTTCGGCTAATAAAAAAGGGGCTGGGGGGGGGGGGGATTGCCTCGCGTAATTGGAGGTTATACTAAACACCCAGGCTGACACTGACGCTGGTAAATATGAACAGGACCTCTGTTTTAAATTATCTCAATTTTATGAAACTATCCGACTGTCTGTCTCTAGGCCAACAATCTGCTAATCATTATTGCTCGGCGTCTTGCTGTCATCGTATGTTATATGATAACTACTTATCGGAAATTACCTTCATAATGATCTACTTGTTCTATATTTCCAAAAAATACATTTCAATTAAATTTAAACAACTTAGTTTAAGAAAAACTAATGGAATGTTAATATTCATATCATCATTTAAAAAAAAAAAAATTAATAATACAATTTTGATCCCTAGGTTTATTCAATTCATTCATTTATGATATTCATTTTGATTTATCAATATCATGCTCATCAATGTCATAAGCAAAGGGCAATAATAGTGCATAATCCCATGGAATGGTAATATTTCCATTATTTTTTTTTTTTATTTTTTTTTTTAATTAAAAAAATTAAGGAAACTTAGGCTTTTTCAAAACATCCATATCTTTAAATTCATAATTATCATGCTCATAAAGATTGTTATTAACGAAATACCATGCATGTGCATGTATCACGGGTTCGTATTATAATTAAGTAGTTGGCCTACTACGGACCTGTTTGCTTTTATGATTTTGGCGACGAATTTAGATGTCTTTGCGATTCTCGCCAGGACCAGTCAGTACAAGAATGGTAAAGGTCCCGGTTAAAAAGAAAAATTCTGCACCAATAAGGATGATGGAGGTTGGTCGCCGAACAAAATAATTACGTCACAAGCAATGAAAGACGTTCGAGTTGTTTCTAGGCTAAATTAAGTGCAGCGATATCTTGCCAGTTATTTAGGAAAAAAAAATCATTAATATGACAAAATCGCGAAACATTGTGGTGATATTATTATAGCCTTAATAACTTATATTCAGGTGGTAATTGGCTCTGTTAGAGCCACAATTAATTATTGTGGTCATATGTTCTAGATTTTAATTATATTATAAAAGCAAATGGCAAACAATGGTCTATTAAGCATGCATTTTGCCCCTCCACACCCTTGTTACAAATTTTCTCGTAACATAATACTTTAGAAAACATTTTCAAGATATGTAAATTACTTTTAAATTAAAAGGGTATAATCCAAATTATTCATTAGATCAGGGGTCTCAAACTCAAGTCATCTGGAGCCCGCAAGACGTAGAGACTGAGTGAGAATTGGCGCATCAAATATTCCATAAAAGAACGAATACAAATTCATTAATGAACAACTGTTACAATCTGCTCAACCTTCATTAATAACAAATAAAAACATTAAGGGTTCTCAAAAACGAGTCTTCACTTACGTCATCCTTTTCCTTGTTGCCAGAGACCTCGCAGCGCTTCTTACACAGCTTAGCAACATTCGGCTTAGGTGAGGAAGCAACTGAGACTCTCATTAAAGCTTGAAGATGCTCATCGTTAAGTATGGCCCTGAATTTTGACTTGTTAAAGTTCATAGTAAAAAAAAGAGCTTTTCACACAGATAGGTACTCCCACAAAGTCATATGATCCACTTGGAAATCTCAGTGAAGGTGTATAGCTTGCTTGTCTTTTTTTCCATTCTCACTCTAAATAGAGCATAGTCCATCCCAAAATTTTTCCATCTGTTTCTGCCATGGACAATATATGCTAGTTCAGCCCAGCTTTTCTTCATTCTCTTCATCTCCTTCTCCACTCCGCTCTTCCACTTGGCTCTTCATCTTCCTCTTTTGCATGTTCATTGAGGCTTCCACTTCAGGGCCTTTCTCGGGATGTCACTGTTTTTGTTTTTTTTAATGTGAGCCCTATCCATCTCCATTTTTGCATTTTTGTCTCCGTTTCCTCAGGAACACTTGATGTTCTCTCCCAAAGGATAGTGTTACAATTTTTGTCAAAATGGACTCTTCGGAAGTTAATTTAGTAGATCAATTTCCTGTCCATCTTGCCTCACGTATTTCTCAGATGTCTACTCAGTAGCTCCTCTGTTCCATAGCTACTTATTTTGTCTTCTCGTAAATCGTTCTAACGTTCCAGGGGCCAATCCTTGAACTTTTCCTCAGCGTCAGACAAGAAGTCGGCAAGTCAAAACTTATGGGTTTAACTAAATCTTCCTTATGGGTTTAACTAACCTGCGTCATATTCCCTTTATAAGTAACCAAACCTCGCAAGGGGGTTCTAAGCGTTTATTGGTTGTATATTATTTCGTGGCAATAGGTGACTTTCTGTCAATGAATGGGTTGCTAGTTCAATACAAAGCATGATACAAGGAGTCTCCTCGTACAACGTGATTGCTTGACACCTATATTAGATCCCGTCAGTTGCACAAAGGAAGCACAGAATTGCAGTGAACATCAATAAATTCTATTTGAGGTGCAGAAAAAAGGGGGGGTGCATGTTACGAATTAAAGGAGAAAGGGTCAGCAAAAAACTGAGAAGCGTCTGTGTAGGTTTTGGAGTATAAAATGAGATCAAATGCTGCCTGTTGTTTCGCAATAGCATCAGTGTACGTAATACTAAGTTACTACAGAATGTTGCGTCCGAGTCCATGATTGCTTTGCATGTTGGTATATGGCCGAGGTTTCCCTAAGAAACATCACACACGTTTTGTGAATACCCTGACATTGTCTTAGGAAACACTAATAAGCTACCCCTCGTCTTGTAAATTCTGATTGAGTACATTCAGCTATTGTGTAATGTCAACAAGAAAAGCCAATTGCATGAGCAATTTAGGATCACTTAGTACAAGAACAACAACCCCGCCTTTCTCCATGAAGGCTTCAAATGCTAAACCGTGTTTAAACAGTATTAAGGAGAATTTCATATTTATGAATTATTGATGCGAAGGAAGAAGCTATTGTAGGGAGAATGAATTTTGATTTTTTTATCGTAGAATATGCCTTTTTGACTAACCCTATTTTGAAAGTGACCAAGCTACGGGCTCGGAATTTCCCTCACTCCTAAACACTAGTGGCAATAATTGTAATATGGTTTCTTTGATACTGTGTTAATTACAGTTGTGCGTTACCCACTAACTGACTTTTTATACTTTTTATCAAAAGCTAACTTTGGCCATTTTTGTCTGATAAATTTCTATGAAATAAGAAAGCTTATAGTTCGATTTTAAATATTTTTTTACCATTATAATCAACATACAAATCTATACAAATATAATAAAAAGCAGATTTGGACTAGTCGGTGAGATTGGACTGAAACCGTCACAGAGGATCACATTACAAATATGAGAATGAGCAAACGCACAAACCGCATTAACAAAAACTTTGCTGTCATATAGCGGCGACAAAATAGCGTCTTGCGAGCCGCTAAAGGCCCGCGGGCCACGAGTTTGAGACACCTGCACTAGATGTTTATTATTATTCACGATGATCTCATTTTATAAAAAATAATGTAAATATTTATACTTTCATCATTGTCGATGTATGCAGAATGTATGCGTGAACGAATTACCAAATATCTAAATATTTCAGTTTTGGTTTCGGCATCGGTTTGGGCCGAAAGTCTCGTTAAGCTTTTGGTTTCGGCTTCGGTTTCGGCCTAGTTTCGGTTTCGGTCGAAATGAGAAAATCACTTTCGATCGGTCTCTAAATGCGAGCCTTGAGGAGGGTGAGAACTGATTTGTATTTTTATTAAGTGCTTTACTGAAAAGCTTGGATTTACGTTAAAAGTGATGAAAAATAATAGATATGAAAAAAAATAACTTTTAGCGCTGTAAACCACCAGGTACGACCCGTACTGTTAATGAAGATCTTTCTTTTAACGAAACTATAAAATTATGTTTTATGCTGGTTCGCATTCTCGATGACATTAAGTTTGGTTGGAAACTATAATGTATTTTAATGATCATAAAACAAATAGTTAAATTGCATCTCCAAATGCGCAGAGGTTAACTATAATTAGAATTAAGGAAATCTAAATCAGAGCTTATTTTTTTCCCAATAATACTAATATTGACATCCATTTAAGACCATCGATTTTTCTTTTAAAAAAAAGTAGTTTATGTTATTCAGAAAATTGCAACATTTTCTACCAGCAGTGAGTCAAGTCAATCTTATTTCACGTTGCACAATAAGTATGTCAAGCTTTTTCTAATAGGTTTGAAAAAACTATAGAGCACAGGGTTGACTGCTGAGTTCACGTAAGCCAACCAGGCTATTAGGAAAAAGTAAGAGCAAGGCAGTTCGGAATGATGGTACGAGCTGATAGCAACATATACCCAAAAGGGCACCCAGCAAAAAGTGAAACACAACACAATTGTCCCAAGCGTGCGGATAGCTTTCATGTTTCGGGAAAAGCGACGCGCCATCTTGCTGATGCCTTGCTGATATGATGTTGGATTGTTAGATTGGTGGTCACTTTCGACAGTGATGTTTACGCAAGATCCCTTCGAATGAGATGCTTCGTCTGAGGTAGGAGTGCTGGCTTCAATCTCAAAAATTGTTGAAAGTTTATTTTTCTTTAAGTAGAAATTTACTTGCACATTGTTTTTAGCATTATATGTTTTCCTTTTGTTAAATTTCCAGATTTCTGAAAGTATGAGTGCGTACAGAATGTATGTAGTTAATACCGGGAGATAAAATCCCAGGGTGTAAAAAAATAAAAATATGCTTTTGTTTAAAACAGGTGAGCACGATATCATTTGATCATGGCCATTGGTCAGGTTGTCGATAGACGTCCCAAACCAGTCTGAGACCAGAGGTAGTAAGAATATTGCGCTGGGAAGGGTCCATGACAGGAGAAGCATAACGTAACCCATTCTTTTTGTAAGGACTCTATACACCAAAGGCTTGCAGACGGCTAGATATTTATCTACAGCTATACACAATATATGACTTGCGGTGACTCCACACAAAGCCTGTCCGATGTTGTACCAGATGCTGCACAACACTGTACCCAGAATCCACTTGCCGTTATGTATAATGTGCACAACACTAATCGGCATGTGGAATGTCCCAATGAGAAAATCCACACACGCCATGGACGCCATCAGAAGTTTTGTGATGTTGTGGTCGTTGTGTGTTGAAGCAGCGTCTCGGGACGCCATCATGGCCAAGACGATGGTGACGTTGGACAACACCACGAATGTTGTAATCATAGAGCCGAAAACAGCTAGAAATGTGATGACGTTGAGATTTGTTGTATAGAGATATTCATTACAGTCAGTATACAACGTAAATGACTGATTCATTTCTTTGTTTTGATATACTGCTTACGTTGCCTCAAGAGATTTGCTCGCCTTGACCTTGTTGCTCGCCTTGACCTTGTCACACGTTTTTCATTAGATAATATAGTTACATGTTGATTGTTTATTTTTCGTCGCTTTCCTTTTTTAAGTTAGTTCCTCTGCAGCGTTACTTACCTCTCTAGTGTGAGCAGAAATAGACACCTCTCTAGTGTGAGCAGCAATAGTCACCTCTCTAGTGAGGACAGCGTTGGTCACCTCTCTAGTGTGAACAGCAATAATCACCTCTATAGTGTGGGCAGCAATAGCCACCTCTCCAGTGGTGTGGACAGTGTTGGCCACCTCTCTAATGTGATCAGCGTTGGTCACCTCTCTAGTGTGAGCAGTATTGGTCACCTCACTAGTGTGGACCCGAGTCCGAGAAATTAGAGGTTGAGAATAAAATTCAAAAAAAAAACTATTGTAAGGTTTAAAGACACAATTTGGTATCAAATAGATAATTGCATGGACTATCTGTTTCTAAACTTAAATATTATTCATTTTTTCAAAATAAACTACGACAAATGACATCCGAATAGCATGGTGTCTAAAGGGACCCGGGTCCGAATAGTGGCGATGCGTTTCCAGTTCCAGTTTGTCTGAAACCTATTCGTCTGCATAAACTTCTTAACAAACATTTTCGATTATGAAATTTCCATTTGCTTTGTAGAATGAATTTTTTAATCATATTTTAGTTTAGTGTGTTCTTAATTTTTCACTGAGCTGCCGCTGCACATTAAAAAAAAATGTCTGAACACTAAATTTAGCGACATTTATTTCTTAAAGTGGAGCTTACTTCTCTGATTTAAAAAAAAAAAGCGTTGTCCCCCCAGCGAATCTTAACGAACCAAAATATTTAGGGATACATTATTAAATTTTTACTGCGCTCCGTTTCTTGTCTTACTTCTTTTTGTCTTTTGCGCTGAAGAAGGCTCTACACCAAAATGTTGAAATCTTATTGTACTGTCTATTGCACAAAGCTTCAACATACCTAGTTCTAAGAACCACAAACATGCTTACGATAGTTGAAAAATAAATGGAAGATTAGTTCACAATGATTTAACAGCTTTTATTTATATTTATACAGATTTAACTTTATCTGATTCTACAAACTCCTAAAAAAATGGTACGCATTCAATTCATTTCAAACAAGATTTAGAGATATCATATAATCTTAGGCTAAGTTTACATGCGAAAGAAATATTTAAAATACTTTATCTAGGCATTTTGTAAAATTTTATAATAATAAACTTGTTGGAATATTTGTTCTTACATATATCTAGACCAAAAAATTTTTGGCTGCCATATAGAAACTAAGACTTTAAAAAAAAATTTGATCACGTAAAATATATTTCCTTTGAGCTATAAAGACTTACCTTATAAAACACAACTGACTGTCCTACACCACAAACTCTAGCCTCACTCACAACCACTATTACAGCGTTTGTATAATGTAGTACTTTAAAATTGTAAAAAAATCATTTTTTTAAGTTTACCCAGCTAAAAGCTTTTAAATTGTCTCAATTACCTTCTTTTTCTTTTTTTTTTTTTGACGCATTATTTCACTTTACTGGAAGCCAGAACGACGGAGAGACACGCGATAACAGCCAGCGTCAAGGGGTTGTACGGAGAGACACACGATAACAGCCAGCGTCAAGGGCTGTCAACTCCATAACACAATCTGACGATGACGTGGTTGTACGGAGAGACACACGATAACAGCCAGCGTCAAGGGCTGTCAACTCCACAACACAATCTGACGATGACGTGGTTGTACTGGAAAGCAAGGAAAGGGTGGATGTTCAATTTTAGCGAGGTCCGGTTTGAGATCTCGCCGGGGCTCTTGTGGGCTGGGTGGAGCGTGGAAAAAATACAGAGTGGCTTTCGTTTTTCATTAGAGTACCTCACAAATGCATATTCCCTATGAACAAATACTTAAAACACGAAAGATAAAACATTTTTAAAAATATTTTTTTTGTTTGGAAAAAGCTGCATTTTTAACACGACATAAAATAATATTAAATGGATACAGTTTGAATTGTACAATCATTTTATGTTGAAATGGTGAGAAGCCTGGAACAATGTGACATGAGTTTTGACAAAGACAATCAATAAATCAATCTCTTTAGTACAGAAACTGCTTCTAAGGCTCGGGTGACAGATTTTATGCCGCAGCCCAACAGGTGGTTAATAGTTGAATTAAAATGTGCAATCCTTATCAATGTAGTGATCATCGAGTATGATAAATTGTAATTGAAACATGTAAAACGGCTACAAAAATCCAGTTTTGCTTCCACATAACTGTAAGCAAAACTCCAAAATCACAATGTCGCGAATAGCTTTCAATTTGCGTACATAGCTTTGATACGATAGCTTTCAATTTGCGTACATAGCTTTGATACAATAGCTTTCAATTTGTATACATAGCTTTGATACAATAGCTTTCATTTTGCGTACATAGCTTTGATACTATAGCTTTCAATTTGCGTACATAGCTTTGATACAATAGCTTTCAATTTGCGTACATAGCTTTGATACAATAGCTTTCAATTTGCGTACATAGCTTTGATACAATAGCTTTCAATTTGCGTACATAGCTTTGATACAATAGCTTTCAATTTGCGTACATAGCTTTGATACAGCTTATTGGAGATTTTGCGGATTTTCTGGTAATTTCTCGAGATAACGAGACATTGAATAATTAGAATTTCTCGACTGGGTTTCACATTTGTTCTGCTTACATGAAGTTTTAAGCACTTCCCAGTTATTAAAGTGTTTTATAATTTAATGTCACCTGCTTCTCTTTAAACACATGTGTGTCCCTAGGCCCTGACCCCTGACACCTGACCCCTGGGTATATTTACACTTGTCCCTACTGTTATACGGTTTAATTCGATTTATTTGGCCGTCTTATGGCATTTAAAGATTTTAATTAACGGTTTCATGAAACCGATAGTATTATGTGTGGCATAGTCACTACATATGGTCACATTACTAGCGATATTGGTGTTATTCTGACTAATACAGGGCAGCTCCTCTCTATGATGTTTCAATAGTCCATGCGTTGAAGATAGCAATGATGAATTTAACGGAAACTAATAAATTATGAAACGAATCCTCAGCAAAAAAAAATATTTTTTTAAATATATATATATATTAGTGGATGTAGTCTAACAAATACGGTAATGGCTTTCCTAAATCTAACTCTGTATTTTCCCAAGAACCATCCAAAATGTGCTGCCTCTACCTTCGTGTGACTAGAAACTCTACTGAACACGACAAGATTTGGAGGGCACTTGGGCTCCAGAAGGCGTCACTGGAGAATTATATCAAAAATATAATTTTATTTCAATGATATATTTTAAAAGAAAAATGGAATGATTTTTAAAACACATATTAAAATGAGAAAGCAAACCTGAGGGGGGGGGGAGCATTAAATGATTGCACACGTAACAAGAGAAAGGAAAGCACATTACACAAGTTTTTTCGTGTTTTTCAGAGGTGATAGGCATATTGTTGATGAAATAGTATAAAGATTTTTATTTAACTGATTTGGTTGGGTTTTCATACAAAAAAAAATGTTAATGGCTTATTTAAATTTTCCAAATGAGCAAACTTTGGATCAAGCACTGTTATTTAAAAAAAAAAAATGCACATAAATTAATCAATCGATTTTTTTAAAATTAATCATCAACATCCACCGGATTAGCCGAATGTTTCAATTTCATCCATATTTTTTCAACATTACACAAACGTTTCAGTCTTCTTAGAGTTCACAATTTTGATAAACTCAATAGCATCCCACGAAGGTAACCAAAGCCCATCCAAAACTCTACATTTGCAAAACGCAAGGCTCACCTAAGAAACTGTATATTTGGTCTATTGGGGATTAATATGCACGGCTCTCATATACAGGTCTGGCCAGTTACAACATGTTACAACAACAAGTACCTCAACATTTGAAATTGTAACTGAACAGTTTGTGCAATAATTTAATAATACTAACAAGAAATTGTAACTGAACAGTTTGTGCAATAATTTAATAATACTAACAAGAAGAACAATCATACAATTATACAATCTGTTTTTAAATCCTTCGTATTAATTTTGCTTTAGTTCGTGTTTGTCTGGGTGGCAGACTGGGTCACTCTGGCTGCCAAATTATTGGTACGGCTAATTAACTAATTCCCGTCAACTTATCAAGCTGAAACTTTGCACATGCATTCGTTGCCGGTGGCAACACATTAGGTCAACATCTTCAGCCCCACCCGTAATCCACAACCCCCAAATATCAATTATTCTTTTTTTTTCAAGGGAAGATAACATAACTTTCTAGATAACTGCGTTCAATGAGTTTTTTTTTTTAATTAACGCAAGTGCGTTTGGTGCGTAACATTTTCTTTTGCATTGTACAAAATTGTTTTTGAGAAATGAATCTGAGATTGAACAGTGGGTGGGTGATTAGACTATTAATAGAGTTCAGGGTGTGAAAATAATGTGCGATTGCGGGGGTTATAAGGGGCTTGGGGGTGAAACACTAATTGCGGGATTCTTATAAAGTTCTTTACTTGAATGCTATCTTTCGTCAAATTCTCACCCCTCCCCCATCGCTTGAGATTACATTTTTATAAAGGATCTCTACGAGACAATTTGTAATGTGAGTGAAAGACTTGTAGTAAAATGAAAACAACCTGATACCAAATTATGTTTCATACTAGTGATGATTCTGGATAAAATTACTTTGGAAATGAAAGTATATTAATGATAATAAGCAAACAGTTCAAGCATCTCAAAAATTTTCAGATGTTAACTATGATTAAAATTGGTAAAATCTTCAACTGAGCTGAATTTTTTTTTAAATCAATAATATTAATATATTCATCGATTTAATTTTCTTTTTTAAACAGAAAAAAAATAAAGCAAATTATATTACTCAGAAATGCTACATTTTAAGATACATCTTGATCAAGTCAAATTTTATTTCACATTGCACAATAAATATCTCAGGGATTTTCCAATAGGTTTGAAAAAGCTGTACAGCACGGGGTTGACTGCTGAGTTCGTGTAAGCTAACCATCCTATAAATAAAATATACGTAGATGGCAGTTCTAATTGATGGTAGGAATAGATAGCAACATATATCCACACGGGCATCCAGCAAAACGTGAAACACAACACTATTGTCCCAAGTGTGCGAATAGCTTTCATGTTTCGGGAGAAGCGGCGCGTCATCTTGCTGATGCCTTGCTGATATGATGTTGGATTGTTAGATTGTTGGTCCCTTTCGGTATTAATATTTTCGCAAAATCTCTTCGAATGCGACTCTTGGTTTGAAAGCGGTTTGTTTGATGGAGTCTCACTAATTGTTGAAAGTTTACTTTTCTTTGAGTAGAAATTTACCTGAACATGGTTTTTAGCATTAAATGATTTCCTTTTGTTAAATTTCCAAATTTCAGAAATTATGAGGCCGTACAGAATGTATGTAGTTAATACCGGGAGATAAATTCCTAGGGAATAAAACAATAGAAGTATGTTTTTGTTTAAAACAGACGAACATGTTATTATTTTTTCATTGCCATTGGTCAATTCGTCGTTGGTCGTCCCAAACCAGTCTGAGACCAGAGGTAGCAAGAACATTGCACTTGGAAGTGTCCATGAAATGAGAATCGTTATGTAGCCAAATCTTTTAGTAAGGACTCTATACACCAAAGGCTTGCCGACTGCCAGATATTTATCTACAGCTATACATAATATATGACTTGCGGTGACTCCACAGAAAGCATTTCCGATGTGGTACCAGATGCTGCACAACTCTGTACCCAGAATCCACTTGCCGTTATTTATAATTTTCACAACACTAATCGGCATGTGGAATGTCCCAATTAGAATATCAACGCACGCCATGGAGGCCATCAGAAGTTTTGTGATGTTGTGGTCGTTGTTTGTTGTAAAAGCGTCACGTGACACCAACATGGCCGCCACGATGGTGATGTTCGACAACACCACGAAGGTTGTAATCATAGCTGCCAAAACTGATACAAATGTGACAACGTTGAGATTGGTTGTATAGGAATACTCATTACTGTCAGTATACAATGTAAAAGACTGATTCATTTTTAATTATTTTATAAATTGTTTATGTTGCCTCATGAGATGTGTTTGCCTTCTTCTTCTTCTTCTTCTTCTATATTTTAAGGGACCACGATCAATTTATTGATCATTCTGGCTCCTATGTATGTATGAAGAGGGGAATTGCAATGTTTCTGATCCTGGTATAGAAGAGGATATTTCACTGGATGCAAAGGTTATACAGCGAGGGTATCAGGAACTGTGAGTTAGAATGCTATTGACAACAGACGCAATTTTTTGAAGTATTGTCGCCTCAACAGTTACTTTTAGAAGCGTGTTCCAGTCCACTATTGTCTTTGGCAGGAATAAGCAGTTGACTTTGTTATAAATTGTTACAAGTTTTTTCTTTCATATACAGTTATATTGATTCCTTAAGTTTCGTCATTTTTGTATTGATTTTAAGTCATGTCATGGTCACCTTTCTAGAGTGGGCTGCATTGGTCACCTTTTTAATGTGGGTAACATTGATCATCTCTCTAGTGTGGGCAGCATTGATACCCTCTCTAGTGATGGCAGCATCGGTCACCTTTCTAGTGTGAGCAGCATTGATCACCTTTCTAGTGTGGGTGCATTGATCACCTTTCTAGTGTGGGTGCATTGATCACCTTTCTAGTGTTGGCAGCATTGGTCACTTCACGTGTGTGGGCAGCATTGATCACCTCTCTAGTGTGGGCAGCATTGGTCACCTTTCTAGTGTGGGCAGCATTGGTCACCTCTCTAGTGTGGGCAGCATTGGTCACCTTTCTAGTGTGGGCAGCATTGGTCACCTCTCTAGTGTGGGCAGCATTGGTCACCTTTCTAGTGTAGGCAGCATTGGTCACCTTTCTAGTGTAGGCAGCATTGGTCACTTCACTTGTGTGGGCAGCATTGATCACCTCTCTAGTGTGGGCAGCATTGGTCACCTTTTTGTGGGCAGCATTGGTCACCTCTCTAGTGTGGGCAGCATTGGTCACCTTTCTAGTGTGGGCAGCATTGGTCACCTCTCTAGTTGACGATAAATGGGAACATCAAACGTGTGTAAACAATATAATTGTATTTCAAATGGACAAAAGAATGTATATTTTAATTTATAGTGACCATAAAATGTATATCTGCCTAATTGCAATGAAATGATTGGTTTGCAAAGGAAAACATCTTATCACCCTCAACTCTCTTGTGACGTCTTCTAAATCCCACAAGAGTACTATTGAAATAATTGAAATATGTTGAAATTTTAATCTTGACAAAGAATAGCTTTAAAAAGGTTTTCGATGGAAATAAAAACTACCATTGGTTCAGAATTGAAAATGCAGCTTAATTCAATCAGTGAAGCCAAACTACATAGCTTAATTGAATTCACTAATGAAATTTATCACTCATCCAAATAAGAACAAAGCAGATGAAATGCAAAATTTTTTTTTTTTGCGGAAGAAATGGGTTTACAATCTCGTTGATGATATTATTCATTTATTTTTTAATCTTTGGTTGAGGGGGGGGGGGGGGGTTATTCAAAATTTTATTTT